>JAEKIV010000110.1:0-71585 GCA_016801325.1 Hypholoma fasciculare | reverse complement strand
AACGCATCAGCGGAGAACATGGCAGAGCCTCGGCACTTGCTCGCCGCATCCAAACTTTGTTGTGACTCTCCGTGACTAAACCGCCCAAAAAGCCCCGGTGTCTCCAGCCTCGGGTTAATGATTTTTCAAACTAAGCTAAGCTTCACTAAACTAAGCCAAGCCCAGTTGCCGTATAGGGCCTAGGGAATTATATTGCCGGCTATATTCTCGCTCAACATAGAATTCAGGCCAAGAAGTATCAGCCGCGGTGGAGGAATCTTGAGAGAATATTCAACCTTCCGATGGAGTTGTTCATTCAGGTGGCCCCTCCATGCTTTATATTCTATGCCACCACTTACAGACCTTTTGGACGCAGATCCTCGAGAGACTCCATCCCATTGACTTGTATCACATCATACTCACCATGCGGGCACTAAGGGCACTTCTTCTCAGCAAAAGCGCGTCTGCAATATGGGAAAGCAGTTTTAAAGTATACCCTGAAGTTCTTTTCTATCCTGCAGGCGTCTCTGCGCCAAAATGGGCCTCGTTACTGTTCGGGCCTACCACCTGCGATGTTAGTCTTGTGTCTATCTATCACATTAAATCATGAGTTCAATATACTGCTAGGAGTGCGGAAAGACTAACACGCTACCTGATCTTGTTCATTGTACACGGAAATGTCACAAGGGGTGCTCGGTGAGCACGCTCTCACTCGCGAAATCCGCACTGCAGTCCTGACGAGTTGTCATGCATCCCATTCGGACGGTAGGATTTGATCCCAGAAGACAAGCGATGGCTCTCTAACTTCTGCTTGCCGGATCTTGAAAACTACTATTCTGACATTAAGAGGGATATCTGGAACCTTATGCGGAAGACGTACACAACAGGTCAGATCTTGGCTTGCTCTTATCGTCCAATTGGTGACGAACGTATTATGGAAATAGACATGGAGAACCTAAAGTTCTTACCGAGTTACTCCAAAAAGGATGTTTCGGAACTGGCCTTTAAAATGGCGGGTTACTTGGAAAACATCTCAGCGGAAATACCGGGTGCAACGACAGCGTATGATAACTTTATACAGGAGACTCGTAATGCGGAGTGTATATATTCTGAGGTATGTCTTTTTCCTTTTCATGGTAAATACTGTGTTGTTAATTGGTAACATGTGTGGTTAAACCCAGGATGCAACGTTTTATTACACCTGGGCATGTCAAATAATGGAAAAGTGTGTGACTGCGTTCAACGCTTCCATCCCAAAATATTTGCAAAGGTCAGCATTAGGTCAGTACTTCTTGATTTGTTCAAATAATGACCTCAGCCAAGCACTGAGAAGATACTGGCAAAATGTGGACATGATCCTCGAGACATTGCGTCTTCGGGCATAGTGCGTCGGAGACAGTATCGGGGGGGCGAAAAAAGAAGGTGGGATATCTGTTCAGAGCCTGTCTTGACCAAGAAATGTCAGCCTTACATACTTTTATGAATAATTGTATATTAATCAATCCATGTACAAACAGCTGTTTGGAAGACGATTGCAATATTTGATGAGATAGTTTCTGATCAAAGGAAGTCCCGCCTTGCGAGGGAACACAAAGAATGAGTCGAGAAACGTCGGAACCACCTGAACGAGTTCTATACACTCACTTCCAAAGCGCACATAAGCCCCAAGGTCGCACCCTTCCTTCCCAGATCAAACATCCTGCAAAATGTTCCGTTATTCCAAGACTACCTCCACAACAGGGCGGAGATTGTTGACGTGACAGTATTGGTACCCGATGCACAAGGGATAATATAACACTTTGTTGAGTCGGTTATCCACGACAAGAAGCAATATCTTGTCAAGATCATGGCAGACGCCGGTGCGGTTGCGGACGGACATGAGTCCGCGGACGACATCCTCGAACTTGCGACGGCTCTGTTCCAATGCTGTGATGCGCACGGTTGTGTCTTCATTGGGTGGGATGAAGCAGGCGTGTACACAAATCCTCTATCGATGAAGCCTCGGGGTCCTTTATCAGGCGGTTGCCTTCGGCACCCCAGCTTCGCGTGCGAAGTAGGTGACGGTGTGGACAATACACTGGTGGCAACTGAGTACGGGGTGGACCTGAACTGCAGGTTTACGTTTAATACTGCTGCATGGAACATGCTAAAGCAAATTGCGGAGCTGCTCGGCGTCGACTGGCGCTCGGTACCCGCGAAGGTTCTCGACGCGCTAGGCAAACGGTTCGTGTGCAAGACGTGCTCCTCCGGTTACACCCATGAGCTCTTTGTATTGGATTGGCGCGCATGTGTGCATACACCTCTTTGACCGATTAAGACGACGATGACGCCGGACGCTGATGCTTTCGTGTCCCTGTTAAGGTCGACCACCGGCGTGATGCTTCTCATAATTGGGGTGAAAAGTGTAGCAGCACGCCCGCTTTCGCCCCCCTATCGGACGAGATGACGCGCGTTGTGCGCCACGTCGAGGTGATGTATCCCAAACCCACCGAGCTGGCATGAGCGTGCTGTCACTGTACGGAATTTTTTATAAATCGCGTTCTGCGCGCAGCGGTAATTTCTCACACCTGGGCAAAGTCAGTTTTATCTCTTTCCTGGAAGGGTTATTTACTGGCTGAAGGGACCTGCAGGCATGGCATCTCAAAGCCTCTCGTTGACCGCGATTTCTTCTATCACATAACGAAGGGCTCACTAGAGAAGATGCGCCCAAGTGCGATTGTGAACCTTGAGGCAGATGCCGGCCACCGCTGCCTAAAGTGCAAAGAGGAATACAGCTTGCGCGCGCGCTTCAAAAGGGACCTGATGAACCATTTAGTGTATGGGTGCGTTCTTTTCCTGCGGTCCCGAACATGGGGTGTTCATTACTGACGTTTATTTTCCGTCATTACAGGCACAAAATCAACCCAAATGAAATCATCAAAGGAGAGCATTGGGTAAAAGTGAAGCCTTTCGAGGACGAGGCATTGCTTGAAGAATTATTGCATAGGAAGGCCTGAGTTTCATGACGAAAGTTAAGGTTGCGGATGGCATTCTCACTTTCCTTGTATTCCCTATATTCGTGCTCTTACTACAGTAACCAACAAGAAGGCGGTCTACCGTCTAACTTCTATGACAGCTTTCCGCTTTCTTTTCTTTATAGTCAGCTAGGGTCCTGCTGCTTGTCACAGATCGATATACTATGCACTTAAATTAGCAGTGTACCCTTGCTCAAAAATGTTCACTCGCTTTGCTAGCTTGAACAGAGGTTGCTCTCAAGTTCAACTCGTTTGATTAATGCTGCCCACGCCAGTTAATCGACAGGTCCCAGAGCATTATTTTAAGGGCACGTCGCAGATGTATCGCATTTCCGTCGTGTGGGCGCGGATGAGCAAACAATGAGCTGCAGATGCGACTGCGAGGCGCTGGCGAGGAGGAGCAACGGCAACCACTGTGTGGCTGCCCGTCCTGTTCGGGTCGTTTTATTTACACTCCTCCCTCCATCATGCGGCAACGATACAACAGGACTGCTTCCACCATCATTAAAATATATAATGAGACTTTCGTGCACTTTACATCGCTTTCTGCCAACCGGTCAGACGGATCAATTGATCTCCTGGCTTCATTCTATATATTCTATTATGCCATTCCTTACCTTGCCCGGATATCGTTACACAAATATGTGTATCCATGAATTTGATTTTCGGTCCATGGTTTCGACTGACTTTGTATCATCTTAAGACTTGTGTGGGCCCCGAAAGACCTTGATCGTGATGCGACCACTGACTGTGTAATTGTTCATTCTTTTTTTATGGTCAGCTCTCAATAACAATTCATGCACAAGGTTTGAGGTCGGTGTCGGTACACAAATTTCTCTATTTGTTTAGATAAAAAAATTCCACAAACTGCTGAACATGTATTCGAGCTTTTCCTGGACTTTGCTTGGGCTAAATGAAGTGCTGGACCTACCTTACACCACAATTGATGCTTAACAATCATAAAATCCCCATTTATCCTAAGTAACCGCGTGTTGATCGCGTGCCGAGTAATCGAGTCAGTTCAAAAAAAATCAAGTGAACTAACTTTGAACTTGAACTCGCTGTTCCTTCGTCTTTCTTCTCTTCTCTTCTCTTCTCTCTTTCTTTCCATTTTTCCATTGAATTATAACCAAACCATGTCTATCAGCGACTGCCGAGAGAGCGAGTTTGACTGCTGTTTCGACGGTACTCAACCAACGCTCCCTTTTCGTGAATTGGATGATGATGCACTCGCTGTGCATATCAGTGTCAATAAAGCCATTTCCAGACCGAAAAAGAGAGGTTTGTCGTTCATCCTTTCCCCTGTGAATCGCCAGGAGTCTACATATATTTGAATAGGAAATTTTATGGCCGGCTATACCCTCGCTCAGCATCGAATCCTGGCCAAGAAGTATCAGCCGCGGTGGAGGAAACTTGAGAGTATATTCACCCTTCCGATGGAGTTGCTCATTCAGGTATCTGTTCCCTTTTTTTATTTGGATACTACCACTTTAAACTTATAGACATGTTGGACGCAGATCTTCGAAGCACTTCATCCGATCGACTTGTATCACCTCATACTCACCACGCGAGCATTAAGAACGCTTCTTCTCAGCAAAAGCGCGTCTACAGTATGGGAAAGGTGTTTCAAAGCATACCCTGAAATTCCATTCTATCTTGTAGACGTCTCTGCGCCAAAGTGGGCCTCGTTACTGTTCGGGCCCGCCACCTGCGATGTTGGTCTTACGTCTATCCCTGGAACTGAAATCTTCAAGCTCAATATATTTCTAGGACTGCGGCAGGACTGACACGTTGCCTGACATTGTTCATTACATGCACAAATGTGACAAGGGGTGCTCGGTGAGCACGCGTCCACCGACGGAATCTGCACTGACGTACTGACAACTCATAACTTGAACGGCAGGACTTGACCTTAGAAGATAACCAGTGGCTTTCTAACTTGTGCTCGCCGCTTTTTGAAAACGCCTACTCTGTCATTAGTCGGGATATTTGGAACATTACGCGGAGGACGTTGTGCACAGGTCAGATCTTGGCTTGCTTTTATTGTCCAATTGGCGATGAACAGTCTCTGACTCACCCCGCGTCCGCTCCTGCAACGTATTATGATAATAGATTTGGAGAGGCACGGGTTCTTGACAAAGTACTCCAAAAAGGATGTTACAGAGATGGCCTGCAAAATGGCGCGTTACCTGGAAGATATCTCGGCGGAAATACCAGGTGCAACGACATTGTATAATAACTTTGTACAGGAGGCTCGTAATGCGAGGCGAATAGGCATTGAGGTATGTCGTTTCCTGTTCATGGTCAATACTGCTTAAATGATAACATGTGAATTTAAACATAGAATATAAAGATCTATAACCTCTGGTCAGGTCAGATATTGGCCAAGTCTACGAATGCGTTTCATGCTTCGGTCCCAAAATATTTTGATAGGTCAGTATTAGATTAGTACTCGATACATTCAAATTATGACCTCAGTAAAGCATAGAGAAGATACTGGCAAAACGTGGATATCATCCTCAAGACATCGCATATTCGCGCACATGCACTTGGGGACAGTTTATGGGCACAGAGAAGTGGCATCTCTGTTCAGAGCCTGTCTTAAACAAAAAATGTGCGCTTTACATGCTTCCATTAACATTCTAAATGCTGATAAATCAATCCTTGTACAAACAGCTGCTTGGAAGTCAATTGCAATATTTGATAAATTGGTCGCTGATCGAGAGAAATGGCGCCTTATGATGGAGCACAAAAGACGTGTCGACAAACGCCAGAAGCACCTGAACGACTTCTACGCACTCACTGCCAAAGCGCACATAAGCCCGAAGGATGCACCCTTCCTTCCCAGCCTAAGCATTCTGCAAAACCATCCAATATTTCACAACTATCTCCAGGACAAGATGGAGACTGTTGCTGATGTGGCAGTAGTATCCGACGCTGAAGGGATGATGCAGCGCTTCATCGCATCGGTTATCCGCGACAAAAAGCAATATCTTGTCAAGATCATGGCAGACGCTGACGTTGTTGCGATTGCGGACGGGAATCGATCCGTGGACGACATCCTTGAACTTGCCACGGCTCTGTTCTGGTGCTGTGGTGGGCACTTCCGGGTCTTCGTCGGGTGGGATGAAGCAGGCGTGTACACTAATCCTCCGTCGAAGGAAAGGGATTACGGTTATTCAACCCTCCGTTACTACCGCGCCCGGGGGCCCCGCCACTTGAAGTTCGCATGCGATATAGATGGCAATGTGGGTGCTACACTGCCAGTAGTGGCAACCGACTCAGGGTATGGGGTGGACCTAAACTGCAGGCTCACGTTCGCTACTGCAGCATGGAATATACTAAAGGAAATCACAGCGCTACTCGGCGTTGACTGGCGCACGGTACCCGCAAAGGTTCTCGATGCGCTAGGTAAACGGTTCGTGTGCAAGACGTGCTCTTTCGACAACGAAGGAAAACAACATGTCAGACCAGCAATGGATTGGCGCGAATGTGTGCGTACATCTCCCTGACTGACTTAGATAATTAAATGTCCACACGAACGCTGATGTTGTCGTGTCCCTGTCAAGGTCGACCACAGGCGCCATGTAGCTAGTAAGTCAGTCCACCGCTGGCAAAAGTGCAGTAACATGCCCACGTTCGCCGTCTTATCGGAAGAAATGACGCGCGTTGTGCACCACGTTGAGGAAATGTATCCCGAACCCACCGACCTCGCGTGGGCGTGCTGCCACTGCAGGGCATTCTTCACCAATCGCGTTACACGCGCGGCGGCGATTGCACATACTTGGACAAAGTCAGTTTTATCTTGGTGCAGGGTATTTCACTGACTGACGAGAACTGCAGGCATAGCATCCACAAGCCTGTTGTTGACCGCGATTTCTTCTATCACAGGACAGAGAGTTCACTTATGCAGTTGCGCACGATGGCAGATGTGAAGCTTCATGCAGATGCAGGCCACCGCTGCCTAAAGTGCAAAGGGGCATACAGACTGCGCTTGCGCTTCAAAAGGGACCTGATGAAGCATTTAGTGTATGGGTGCGTACTGCGGTCTTGGTCATGGGGTATTTATTACTGACGCACATTTTCCGTAATTCCAGGCACAAAATGAGCCTGGATGAGATCATCGAGGGAGAGCATTGGGTAAAAGTGAAGCCTCTCGAGGACGAAGCATGGCTTGAGGAAGAATTGCGCGAGAAATCCTAGGCTTTATAACGAAAGTTCAAGGTCGAGCGTTGGATTTGCGTACAACTTAGACTCGAACTCAGCCTCACTTGATAGTAGTAATTGGTGCTAGTAATGTTAGATACGAATCATTCAAAAAAAAAATGGACGTACCAAATGAAGTCAGACAAGTGCTGTAATTACACTAATTCCCTGACACGCTTGTCCGGAATAATAACCCATTGTCTGGTGTTGAGACGACTACGTACAACTTGCGTATGTACGGCTATTAGCTCGGGAGACTAGAGAAGGCCCTTTTATGGAGAAAAATTGAAGGTTGCGGATGGAATTTTCACCTTCCTTGTATGCCCTCATATTCGTGCTCTTACTACCGTAACCAACAAGAACGCGGTCTACATACCGTCTAACTTCTACGACAGCTCTTCGCTTTCTTTCCTTTATTGTCAGCTGGAGTCCTGCTGCTCGTCACAGATTTATATCCTATATACTTAAATTAGAAGTGTACCCATGCTCAAAAATGTTCACTCGCTTTGCTAGCTTGAACAGTAGTTGCTCTCAAGTTCAACTTGTTTAATTAATGCTGCCCACCAGTCGTCGCCAGTTGATCGACAGGGCCCAGAGTGTTATTTTAAGGTCACGTCGTAGATGTATCGCATTCTCGTCGCGTGGGCGCGGATGAGCGAACAATGAGTTGCAGGCGCGACTGCGAGGCGCCGGCGAGGAGGAGGAGCAACGGCAACCACTGTGCGGCTGCCCGTCCTGTTCGGGTCGCTTTGTTTGGCTCATCAATGCTGTGTACAAATAAATTTCGGTAGATGCCGAGACCTTGCCGAGCTTGCCGGTGGTCTTATGGCTGCTTCGTGGTTCCCAAGTGCACTGCTACGCACGATGATGGTGTGACTTTCTGTTGGAAAATTTGTGCGAAATGCGAAGCTGCGTTCTGCTTGAATTTTTACCTATTTAAAAGAACAAAGGTGCTGTGTATCAGTGTATTATATACCAGTAATTCCGAATTATTGCCGTTAAAATACCTGCTTCATATATTGAGTATCGCGTACTACAAATATTTTGATAGATCTTTTATTGGCCAGAGTGGATGCTATGAGACGCTATCAAATAGCGTAGAGCGTCCAGGGGCAACTAAGTACTGTAGGCGTCGAACAATGTTGCAACGAGGTTGGGACAATGTGTTTCAAACTCCGATCGCGTACCAAATTAGGCAGCCGCCTGATGCCATCACCGCCTTGTTCGTCCTTCCAACTTGAACAATGGCGCGCCTATACTTGAATATAAGGACGAGGATGGCGCGCAATCCCACCTCCATCGTTCATTTGCGACCATCAGCTCATCCACGACATACACGTTTTCTCTTCATTTGCATTAACGAACTATCATGCCCGCTAGTTGTGAGTTCATCATACCAGATGCATCAAGCCTGCGCCGGAGACTGACAGCTTTCTCAGTCCTTTCACGCGGCGACACCATTCTCAGACGGCAAGGACGCACAGCTCGCGCCCGCAGGATAGCAGAGCTCGCTCCAGAATGCCCTCAAGAAAAACTTCTGAATATCATCCCCGAGGAGGATGAATCACACGTATCTTCACGGTCGGCGTCGCCCTCAGCTTCGAGTTCACGTTCCGGATACTCCAGCAGCAGCCAAAATTTGGCCTTGAAGGCACGGAGACGGCATGCCAACGTGTCAGATATCAGAGTGGCACGTAGTATGCCGATACATGATTCCAGCGACGTCTTCGCAGCCCAATACGATTCACCACGGGCTGCCCCATCACCACCACTTTCTGCTCAATCGTCATTCGACTCTTTCAGGCTTGCATTCGAAGATGTTGCACCCCAATTCCCTTCACCGCCTGGATTTTCCGAGCCTCAGTCACCAACCTCGTCGACATCCTCCAGCCCGTGTTCGCGGACCGACGGAATGCCATTGACGCCCACCACCTCTGACGACGAAAGATCATTCGTGAATCCTTACTACGTCGAGATCCAGCCGCTTGTCATCACAAAACACAGCCAAAAGCTGCATGAAGTAACAGCTATCGAACAGCCCACCAAAGACGCCGTCGCACTTTCCGAGGCCTACGATTCCGACTCTGACTCTGAATGGTACACCCGGGAGCTGTCAAAATCAATCACGCTACGGACGCCTTCGTTCCGCCTGCACAAGATCTCTCGCCCAGACTCTATCATTTCTGCTCCCCCAGCATCTAAACGCCGCATGTCGAAAAGCAGCCCAAGTCCTTCTCCCCCACCGCGCCCCGACAGCTCGAAACGGCGGAGCGCGCGCCGCAGTGTCATCCCCAACTACCCTCCACCGCCTCCGCCCAAGTGCGACCCCCGCCCACCCTCCATCTCGTCGGCCGCTAGCCTCGTCGACTTCCCCATGCACTCGCAACCTAGCCAACCTGTCCCCAAGGCACCTCAGGTTCCCCTGCGGCCACCACCGCGCTCCAGCGTGCCCGCCGAAAGCGTCTTCGACGACGACGCGGCATCTGCGTTCTCTTTCTCTATCTACGAGGTCGATCTCGGTGACGTGCGCTCGGGCAGCAGCAGTAGCGCAAGCGCGTACTCGCAGCCATCGTTCGACGCGTTCGCCGCGCACGATGTCGCATTTGACCTCGACGGCGGGATGATGCTCCCCGTGTCGCTGCCCGCGACGCCGAACGACGTCGACGAGCTCACGGGGTGGGACGACGAAGTCGAGTTCATCTTCTCCGACGAGGAGGAGGAAGTACAACACTCACCTGCGTTCCCACCCTCCCCAGCGCCTTCCTCACCGCGCGCCTACTACCCCTCCTACTCTCCCTCCCCCGTCAGCCCACCCGCACCCGCCCAACACGCAGTATACATGGAGGAGCACACGCTCAAGTCAAAATGGAGCTCCTCAACACTCGCGTCCGTGCAGCAAGAGCACGCGCGGCGCGGGCCCTCCGCGAAGCTGCGCCTCTACTTCGGCGGGGGCGCGGGTGCCTCGCCGAAGCGCGGCTCCGCGCAGAGCAGCGCCAGCAAGAAGGCCGTGCCGCCGACGCCGACGTCGCCCTTCGGCAGCGCGCTCGGGCTGATGTCGCCGCGGCGCTCCGCGCGCGCGCATGCGCGCGGGAGCTCGGACGCGCCGGTGCTCGGATACGGCGCGCCTGTTGGCGTGCGCCGTCGCGGGAGCGTGGCGACGATGAGCGACACGGGGAGCGAGCAGAGCTTCTCGAGCACGTCGAGCAGCGGGCTCAGGCGCAAGCCGATCCCGATCGAAATGTTTTTGCGCAACTGAAGTCTTCCAGAGTTTCCGTCTGTTTTATCATCCTTATTTGATTTGTTCTCCGTTGCATTTTTAGACACTACACACACATCGTTGCTATCTCCGTTCTTTGCACATAATTTTTGCTCTCGCTCCTTTATATCTCTGTTCCCTGTTCCTTGTTTGTATCTGAATCTGCCATACACACACGCTATACGGCTCTAATGAGCCCCATGATATCCAATGTCTTCAAACACCCTCATTACTGTAGCAATTAGTATTATTCCCAAGGCCCTTTGTGCCATGTATACTCCATATCTTGAACAAATAACATGTTCTTGTTAATATTCTCATTTTGCATCAGCTTCAGGACTCGCGAGCATTCTTCGAAACTGATTGCTTATCGGACTATAAGAGTTCACGCAGTACATTGGTAGGGAGACCCTTCTTGTGTAAATAGGATAATTTTCTACCACTATTTCTCCTGCTATTACCAGCTCTCAAAGAGGTGGGGTGTCGACCAACACAGATTTCATGGCGTCCAGAGGATACCTCTCACCCACACTATTGGCATTGGCAACACTGGCTATGTCTCTAATTTCTCTTATCTCTTCTGCGGTGAGGCGTAATTTTGCAGCGCCCAAGTTCTCTTTGAGATACTAAAGCACAGACGGTCAACATCAGCAAGCAGCGCAATAAAGGCGTGATCCGCATTGGCATACCTTGATCTTCTTCGTCCCCGGAATTGGAATGATATCATTACCCTGAGCAAGAAGCCAGGCGAGGCTCACTTGCCCCGCGGTCGCATTCTTCTTCTCTCCGAGATCTTGTAGGCCCTTGACGAGCTTAAGGATGTTGGGAAAGTTTTCCTTGCCAAACCTGGCTTGATCAGAAACAGTGATTTAGCGAAAAGAATCTTCCTGGTAATACTTACTTTGGAATCGTTTTCCTCCATTCGCCGTCTGGAATGTCATCATGGGATTTCTGATTATCAGGGTCTTTAGTATTTTTGGACGATTTACATTAAACTGATACGACGGTGTTGGACTCACATAAGCGCCCGTAAGCATACCTCGTCCAAGCGGTGAGTACGCAACAATAGCAATTCCAAGCTCGCGGCAAGCTTTGAGGAGACCAATTTTGTCCTCTTCGATATCCAGGAAGAAGGGGGAATATTCTACTTGGAGCGCCGCGATTGGGTGGACTGCGTGTGCACGGCGAAGAGTCGCTTCTGTCACTTCGGATAATCCCAGATATCGGACCTTTCCTTCCCTAAATTTGACGTCAGAAAACTATGCAGTAATTTGAATCAATGAAACGCACTTGACGAGCTCCGCCATGGCCCTGACAGTGATCTATTGGTAGATTGAGATGATCCCACATTTAACTGTAGTGCTGATTTGCGTAGTACTGACCTCAATAGGAGTGTTCGTATCAGCACGCTTGAATCATGGTCAGCCTGTTGAGAGGGAAAAATACGAGAATTCCGAAAATTGGGCGCACATGCAAGTAGTATAAGTCGATCGTGTCGACTCCGAGCCTCCTCAGCGAGTTCTCGACTGCTATTTTCACATACTCCGCTGAACCGTTTATTCCCTCAGGGGTAATTCCAAACTTCGTAGCCAAGAAGATTTCGTTTCTTTTCCCTGTCCTCTTGAACCTGTAAAATAACGTTACCAACTAGTAATTGACACAGCTAGTAAGTTCTCAAATCATACCATTTTCCGAGTAAGTCCTCACTATCTCCGTAGATATCTGACGAATCCCAGTTCGTGCAACCTTCCTCGACAGCGGCGTCGAGAACCTTGAATCTATCTTCGTCTCCTTCGATAGAGCCGTAAAACGTAGATAAACCCATCAAGCCCAACCCAATAGCCGTGACATCGTCGCTTCCAATTTTCCTAGTGGGTAGAGACATTAGGTCACAGTCGAGAATGGGAAATTGTAAGTCGTAGCGGGAGACTGTTTTCTCTTTGACGTCCAGTTTAATCTCTTTTTATACGACTGAAAATGCTGTGAGAATGGCACTTGTTTTTAACCCAGTTCGGGATGACACAAGGGCGATGACCACGATACGCTTGAAGGCCGCCGTAAATACCATGGTCGGTATTGCGTGTCAACCCGGCAGGCCACAGCTGGATTATAAGTATATCGTTTCTTCCCATCGGATCATCGTCCATAGCGCGATGACTTGAGTACAGTGGAGAATGGGAAATTGTAAGTCGTAGCGGAAGACTGTTTTCTCTTTGAAGTCCAGTTTAACCTCTTTTTATACGACTGAAAATGCTGTGAGAATGGCACTTGTTTTTGATCCAGTTCGGGATGACACAAGGGCGATGACCATGATACGCTTGAAGGCCGCCATAAGTACCATGGTCGGGATTGCGTGTCAACCCGGCAGGCCACAGTTGGATTACAAGTATATCGTTTCTTCCCATCGGATCATCGTCCATAGCGCGATGACTTGAGTACATATGTCTTGAATCTCGCTCCTGCCCGATTTGGCAGATTGTTCAAGCTAAAATTGAATTTCGAAGTCACGGTGGCGTCGTCGGTGTTGAAACGTTTGCAGTTGGAATCGTGCCAAACTTGCCGTAAGGAGACCTCATGATATTGGAAAATCGCTTGTCGTCAGTAATCTACAGACAAAAATCTGTCGCGTGGATGAACAAGAGGAAAAATACAAATGAACTAGTTGGAGGTAGCTGTGGTGTGGGAAGTGGTAGCTAATCCAAGACGCCCGTTCGCTGTATCGTAGATGGAATAGAAACGCTCGAGGAAGGCGTACCCAAAGATGAAATCTAAGCCTGCTCCGCTGTCGGTGCCTAAATCGCTGACAACGCCGTAAATCGCGGAGCTGCTCCCACCGATGGCGGTATTAAGGGAGCGGGGCCATATTTGTGCGTTCGCAGTCAGCTCAAAGGTTTCCTGTGTACATGTATTTTGAGTGATATTTTCAGAGAAAAACAAGTGAGAAACATACGCCGCCAAAAGTGAAAAAGAGGCTTGAAAGTTTTGCATACTGCGAAGATGTAAACTTGATCAAGCCGGTAGTTTCATCGTCGGTGGCCCCAGTGGCGGACTTGTATTTCGTGAAGTAATCACTTGCTATGAGAATCAGTGTGGTACCTAGTAGCACAGGTAAAGGATAAATCTGATTCAGTAATACCGAATGCGTACCAGTATCAACGATACCGGCAGTCTCAGAGAATATGGTATGAGATTTGCCATAGACCACAGAGAGGTCAACACCCCAATACTCGTTAGCAGGAGAAGTCGAGGTCAAAGAGCTGTGGATAATACCAGTCGTCAATTCAACTGTTTCACAGTCAAGCCGGAAGTTGAGTGGAATGATATAATGTTACCTGTAAATGATCGACCCCGTGTACTTGTTTGAATCAGTTCCGCCTTCACGAGTCAATGGTCAGCAATTGGTGGAAAAGTGCGTGTTCGCTCACCCCATGAAATTTCCCCGTTGGTGATCGATTGCACTGTAGTAGGTGCAAATGAAATAGCAATGCTGTTGTGAGAAATGGTGCCAGCGTTGAAGAGATTGTCGGTCAGGGTTGGTATGGAGTCCGAGTACCCGGGCGATAGTGTCCCGACTGTAAGGTCGGCTGGCCCAATGCTGTTTGCGAACAATATGAGTGATACGAACTCTACCTAAATGGCCTTGAGATTGAACGAACCCAAGAATACCGTCAATACCGTCAAATCCAGAAGATTTTGAGGCAACTCCAATAGACTGCTTGTCGATGATGAGGTCGGGGGTGAGAGTGACCTTGTCGATGTATTCTTTTCCTACGATTCCATTTGAACTAAAATTCTTAGTAACGCGGCATCTGAGGTATTTACCGGAAAAGGACCCAGATCCATAGCTCACGGACTACATGCGAGCGTTTGTGAGAACAGTAGAAGTTGTGAGAGAGGTTTATGAGCTTACCACTGTGTTCGAAGTAGCCGAACTACTGGATGTCTTGTGGTAGGGGTTGCTTGTGTCAGCTCCGACCCAAGTGTTCGAACTGTCGTAATCGAGGGTATATATAGTTTCATGGATCGCGTCAAAAAAATCTAAATTCTGACCTTCCTGTGTCAACCGCAAGTGAGACTAGAAGAGCAGTTCGGTTGAATACATTATGCAATAAGTGATTGATAGATTGAACTGACAGTTGGTAGCAGGACTTCCAACCCCAATGGTGGCAATATATTGTACTGCTTGGTTTTCGACCGGCTGATTAGCGCGAGCGTCGAATCCGCCGTGGTGACATGCTTTGGTCTTCAGATGTTTAGCCCTGTGTTGATCGTAGCGGGCGAGGTTGTGAATGCTTGTTGTGTTCATGCGCTTTGAAATAGGTAGAGAACGAGACGAGCCAGTCTTGAGAGTCACAGGCTTAGCCACCACACACAGAGCGAGAAACAACGCAGGTAGGAGAGTGATCGGAAACATCTTCAAATGCAGCGGGGTGTGCGAGGTGCAGGTGGCCGATGATAGCTATAAAACCTAGATGGTGCTCCCTTTATAACGACGGGTCTGCGTAGAAGTATCCTTAATGAGCGATTACTGGTGCAGCTGGTCAACCGAAAGTGCATAAACTTCGAAAAACTTTGTCCACGTTGTTGATCATTGATGAGCGCCGATAGTGTAAAGTGCCTGCCGAAATAAGTAGCTGCTAGTGCAATTGTAGGCTAGGCTTCATCATGGAGAGTAAATGAGCAATCAATTCATCTGGGCTGAAGCGCCAAGATGATGAACGATCAAGGGTATAATTCGCTACCAGATGAGTAGCGCATCCTAAGCCACGTTTTCGCCTTCCCCTAGGAAAGACACCAGAGGTAATGAGCCCATCGTCTTTAATTCATCTTATTTCAGTGGGTCAATGTCCATGCGGCGTCAATATTCTAGTCCTATGAGAGAAACGCTAATGCTTCAAAATATGGATTATGAAAAGTGACGAATATGTACTGACCGCAACTAAGCGCTCCGTAAGCCCAGAGAATTCGAAGAGATAGCAGCTTCAAGAATAAGATAGGCAAAGGGTCATTCGTGGCAATTCCTTTCCTCGCTAATCCATACTGTAACGTCTGAGGGAAAGAAGCCTTCTCCGGGAACCGAAAGGCTGGCCACTGGCAAATACAGGTTCACGCGAAGCTGGTTCCCTTGTTGGTGAGATTCTGAAGGGCAAGGTACCCAATTGGACTGTGGAGATGGTGTACCAGAAGACGTTTGACTTTGGAGTTCAGCGCTCAGCTCTGAATGAGACCGCATTTAGTCTCAAGATCTAGTCAAAAGACTGATGCGCGCGAAGTTCAGGTGAACTTTAGGAGTATTTTCAAACCGGGATCTTGGCTTCGGGCAGTGTGAATTGAAAGGATCCGCCAGTCAAGTAGCGCCGAACAGCAAGGTGCCTCGGGACGACTCGGAGGACTCTAAAGTTGACCGAAGACCGTAGTTTGTGTATGTTTGGCCAGTGGCCTCTCACCGTGCTGGTAGCAGACACGTAGGCGTCTTCTCAAAGTACTATATCGCTCAGTCAACGCTCAGTTCTACGGACTAATTCATATCTCGTCCATATCTCAGATATTCACCGCGTCTGACCTACTCATTATTCAGTATTCAATATTCGGCCGCAGCACAGAAATTATTGCTCAGCGGAGTCTGATCTGCTAGCACGGCTTCTGTAAATCTGCCACAAAAATTATTAGGACGTTCAAACAACTCCTTCGCCAAGATCCAATCCAATTATTTCCCTCATGTTTCCAGTACTCCCCCATGAACTCTATGAGCTGATATGTATCCACCTTTTAGGATCTGAAATGGACCTTCGGGCTTATTCACTGTCCTGCCGCCATTTTCATTCCATCGCTCAGAAATACCTCTTTGAGAAAATCACATTGATCTTCTCCCATATGGAAATGGAACATACAAATGTTGATAAAGTATGTCACCTTCTGGCATCGTCTCCTCAGATTGCCGCACTTGTGAAGGAGGTAGCCATTGTCGACGACCGCCGCACAGC
Source organism: Hypholoma fasciculare (assembly GCA_016801325.1). NCBI lineage: Eukaryota > Fungi > Basidiomycota > Agaricomycetes > Agaricales > Strophariaceae > Hypholoma > Hypholoma fasciculare. The sequence goes on along the minus strand of JAEKIV010000110.1, from coordinate 55,146 downwards.
GCGCATGCAGCCCAGTTATTTATGCAGAGAGACTCTTTTTTCGATATACGGCCTACCTCGTCTTACGAACTTGGAGACGTTTCGCATAGAAAGCATAGGATTCCCAACTCTCATGTGGCCGTCAATGTCGTCTGATATGACAATCGCACTCAAAAACGCTTTCCATCGCAATCTTGCCCACCTTGCCTTATATCGTGTCATGGATGTCCCCCTCAATGTTCTGAACGGATGTACGTCTCTTGTAGAGCTCTCATTGGAATTGGTGACCTTTTCCAAGCCCGAGATGGATGGCTTTGAAGCTGGACGTTGGAATTCCACCCGAAGCCACAAAATTGCAACGCTAAAATCATTGCAAGTGACGCTCTCAGATCCCTTGTTTCAATTTTTCTCCAAATGGATCATGAGCTCTACTTGTAGCTTGGATGTCAGCAAGCTGCAATGTTTCTCCGCAACGATGACTATGGAATATCACGACCACGGAAATGTCAATAGGATATTGCAGGCCTGCACCGATACGTTGGAAATATTTTGTTTTAGCCCGACCCTTCTTAGTACGCCTTTTTGCCTATCAATTATAGATAATTGGCTGAATATTCTTCAGACCATCCAGATAAATTAGCAGCTATCGATCCCATTGATTTACGCTACTTGCCCCGACTCCGCGTCCTTCGCCTCCGCGTAGGTATACTGTCAAGGCGGCGGCTCCAAGGCTACACGCTACAAAGCATATTCCCTTGGACTTTCGATCTCATCAAACAGCTAAAATCGTCTCTCACCATCTCCGAGATATCTCTCAAGGTCAGCCTAGCCAAAGAACTTGAAAACGGCGTTGCACTAGGTCCAGGTTTCATAGATATGTCTACCTGGGGGCCACTGGACTCTTTTCTCGCATCGGATGTCGCTCCGCTTCGATCCTTGCGGCTACTCTGCCTTGGTGCTGAAATAGGACACGCATTAGACGCACGCCAACAAATCAGGCAGTACTTACCTCAGCTCAACAATAGGGGCATTTTGCACGTCGAAGTGGCGTCCGGTGAGTACCACCCTTTCTCACAGACTTCTTACTAAGAAGATTGTCCTCATGGAATTTTCAGCCCTATCGGGATTCCTCTGCGTTGACGATAAAGAATTTCCTCACAGGGTGCGCTGATGGCTAGCTTCGCGCTGGCTTCGATTCCGCTCTTGCTCAGGCGCACGTGGGGCCGACCATTGACATCATGACTCTGGGGCGCCTCAAGGAATTGCTTATATATTAGGCCGTTTCTGCACTTCAAAGAGCCTCAAGCTCCGTGTACCCACTTCTTTTCTTTTTCTTGCTTTGCTTCTCGGCCCCTAAGGTGAGTGCAGTAACCTTAACGTTCCATTTCTTTAATGTCTCATAAAATCCATTCCCCAGCTTAACCTCGAAGCATGACACCGACCCTTCCGCATGAGCTGGAAGAACTCATTTTGTGTCACCTGCAATACGACCTTGTAGCCTTGAAGGCGTGCTCCCTAGTCTGCTACCGTTTTGGCATTGCCTCGCAGAAGCATATCTTCCGCACTATTCTCGTTGATTTCTCCTCCGACTCATCGAAAGCTCCGCCCCCCAAAGTGTCTCCTTTCCTGCTCCGTGAATTTCTGTCAGTAACACCAAGAATCGCCAAGTCAATACATGGGATAGATCTTATTGCCGACTCCTATCGTCTGCAAGACCTCGACGCTACTTTCCTTCCGTGCCTTCCTTATATAGAGAATCTCCGCAGTTTTAGCCTGGACACCAACTCTGTCAGACCGATATACTGGCAGCATCTATCCCTTCACACGCAACGCTCCTTATATTCCATGTCCTATTCCAATCGGATTGTCACCATGCGATTCCGCCGCGTGTTCGAGCTTCCCGTCTCCCTATTCACGGAATGCCATGCACTGGAAGCGCTCTCCCTTACATCGGTGACGTTTCAGCAAGAAAGCATGCTGCGAAGTCCAGAGGAAACGCGGGCTCATTCTAGCCAAAGTCTGCCTCCGCGGCTCAAGTCGCTGTACCTTTCAATATCAAACGACGCTTTCCGAGCATTCACTGAGCTTCTCACCGGTTCGCCTGCTCTGCTAGACTTATCAGCTCTCGTCAGGCTATCTGTGTCTATTTTTAGCCCACGCTTCGACTACGCCAGGCTTCACACTTTTCTACGCGCGGTGGGAAGCTCGCTCGAGGTTTTCTGTTTTAGCCCTATGTCTCCGCTAACAGGTAACTATCCACTTTTTAATATATTTTGCAGCGACTAATAGCGCATGTATTTTTGGTTCCGCACCCGACGCAGATAGTGGGCAGCAGCCCCCGCTTGACCTGCACGCATTACCCCGCCTGAAGACGCTCCGACTGCGCGCGCTCAGCGGCGCTAGCACCGACCCATTCAAGACGAGGTCGCAAAACCTGCCACCACCGGCGATACAGCTAACCGTACCCCGGGAGGCGTGGTGCCTTGAAGAGGTATCCATCAAAGCTGAGGTTAGAGGGGACTTCGATGGCCGCGGAACCGCAGACACTCTGTCGCAATGGGTTACCGTAGACGCTGGCTTGAGCGCACTTCCGTCGATCCGAAGAGTGACCGTATATAATTGTCAGACCTGCGGCGCGGCGCAGCCCGGCATCACACACGCATTCCCTCGCCTACACGCCAAATCTCTCCTGCGCGTCCACGCGACCTCTGGTGCGTGTATTCGACGCCGTTTTGTGCGCAAATCATGGGGTACTGATAAAGTGTTAGAAACTGCAGGATTCCTGTCAGAGGCGAACGAGACCGATTTGTTTAAAGAGGCGTTCCGCAGACACAATATGATCTAGATTGTCGGTCCATGGTGCGCTGGGTCGCGGGCGGGCCGCGCATTTACTGGCCCGGAACCCGACAAGGCCGTGGCTAAATTCGGCGGGCAGTCCTCCCGCGCGGTAGCGGCCACTGTAAAGCGGCCATATGTCACTTTACGCAGCAAGGAAACGTCGTCTGCGAGGCACAGGACGCGTTCCCCCCAAATAGATGCCCCCCAAGGGCTCCGCCTCTCCCTCCGCCCCTCTGCGCCCACCTGAAACGCACTTACCTTGAGCGCCGCCTTGCGCCCACTGACAGGTGCAACCTGCAACTTATGGCATGGCAAATTATCAGCTTGTGCTGCTCTGCATGCGCTACTGCGCCATTCCCGGCATGCTACACGAGCACATGGGTATGATCTCATAATAAGCTCGCCAGGAACGCGAAGCAATCATTCCATTTATCTTACCCACTATGTCACTTTCAGACAATACGTACAGCGACAAATTGGTGTCTTAGAGAGACGCGGTGGTACACACTGCATTATGGGTGCGCCCTTATCATTCCCATGTGGGTGGAGCGTCTGTCATGATCCATCGGAGGCGTACCTCACCTCGGAGGAGAGCATTCTGGGCAAGACATGACTCGTACGAGTTGGCGTTGTGCTGTACACTTTACAGTACCTAAATTTAAGGCTACCTTCAGTGTCGCTAGTTTTTCGAGCTGTGATCTTACAAATTCTTATCATGCTTTCGAGCGCTGTGCTCTATATCTTCTGCTTGTTTTTCACAACGAAGTAACATTCTGAAGCAAAATAAACAATTGCTAGCAAATTGCGAAGGTTTCGCGACAGCCATCTTTAGTCTTTTCGATTACTTCACTGCGCCCTGAGCATGTTTGCTGTTTCTCCTTCCGTGACAACACTTATGAAATCCAATGCTGAAAACTGGTTATATTTTCTCATACAAACGCATAACGATGATCGCCTCCAATCTGGATATATTGCTGGTTAAAATATGCTCTATAAATAGCATTATTTGGAGCTAAGCGTCCCCAACCAGGAGAAAAAGTTGGTATAAAGGGAAGCAAACTTTTTATTTGAACGTGTAGCAAATCATCAGATTTTGCGCCGTCATTCCACTCATGTTCTCAAAACCGACAGCCCTTTCTTATGTTGTCTTAATCTTGGGGCTATGCGGCACCGTCGTTTCTGACAGTGCTTCCCAACCAGCACTCCAACGAGCTCGGTGTCGCAACGTCCCCGGTAGCCCAGGTTTTCCTACCAATGACGATTTTTCGACACTCAACAAAACCGTCTCCGGTAGACTTGTAAAAGTCGTACCTTTTGTTGAATATTGCACGTCAATAGGCGGGTGCACATTTCAGCAATTTACCAGTTCGGAATATCGGAACGAAGTCCCAGGAGCTATGAATCAGGCAAGCAAACTCAATATTCCCCGCATTTCGTTACGAATTAAGTCTGTTCCCATATTATAGGTGAACTGGGAACAGGTAAATCACCATCGTATTTTATTAGAAAGATTATTTGAATAACATACAATTTAGGACTTTTCATCCAACCCTCCGTCCTTGTGCCAGCCTCAATCTCCTTCTACATGTGGCCAGGGCAATGTTCCTCTCTTTGGAATTCTCGCAAGCAATGTAGCTGATATTCAGGTAAGGGCAATTCATAAAAATTACCTCTATTAAAATCTAATTGATTGAACGAATGCTATTTAGGCGGGAGTTAATTTCGCAAGAAAATATAACCTCCGACTTGCGATAAAGGCATCCGGTCACGACTACCTCGGCCGCTCCACTGCAAAGAATTCGCTCCTTATTTCCACGCACAATTTGCAGAACTATACGTTTACCAACAACTTCATTTCTGGAGGCAAAAATCTGGGCCCTGCCGTTACTCTTCAAAGTGGAGTGGCATTAAATAGCATGTACGCGGCAGCTAAAGCTCAAGGGCGTTTTGTTATCGGCGGCACGGCGTCGACGGTAGTTGCTGCCGGAGGCTACCTGCAAGGCGCGGGACACTCGTCAATGGCACCCTTCCTCGGCCTAGCAGCGGACAACTGTCTCGGTGCGTATTATGTCCAGATAAATTGCGCTTACTGTCCACTTACCTACACCTTCTCTGTTTCCTAGAAATCAGCGTTGTCGTGGCCAACGGCCAGCTTATCAGGGCAAACACCGTGGAAAATTCGGATCGTATGTTGTATATTTGTGGATTGAGGCGAGGCCTATATTAAATCCGTTTATAGTTTTCTGGGCAATGCGAGGTGGAGGCGCGGGGAGCTGGGGCGTCATCGTATCGGCGACGTTCAGGACGTTCCCGACATTTAACGCAGCAGTCTCCCTCATGACGCTCATCGCACAAACGGCGGACCAGATGGCCGAGGTTGCAGCCGTCCACGCAAAGCACATTTTTGACTGGGACGCCCTCTATGCCGGGCAATACTTTTACCTCTCGACCTCGGGGCTGTTCGATACCGTGAACTTCATCACACACGGGCCAGGGAGCAATATCCCCACCATGATAATTTACACGTACTTCCCCAATGCCACTATTGCTCAAGCCAACGCGGCGCTGCAGCCATTCAGGAACGATCTCCTCCAGGTCGCGGGTGTCAACAGCACCGAGAATGTTATTCTCACCGATATCAATGAGATATTGTATGCCGCGGATGACATTATTGGAAGTAACATGGTTATTGGATCTCGTCTAATTCCTGCATCGTCGTACAGAAACCCTTCACTAGTGGGGCAGGTGTACTCGCAACTTTTAAAGCAGGGAGGCGTCCAGAAGTATGTAACATTAAAGTCCTGATGGAGTCGTCCCACTGATTATTTGCACTCTAGTATTCTCTTGAATCTTGTCGCCGGAGGTGAGCATTTCTATGATTCCAACCTTGTCGGTTTCTCATATCTCTTAAGGCAAGGTTGCAGAGAACGCCAATATTTCAAATGCCGTTCACCCAGCTTGGCGAACAGCCAAAACCCACGTGAGTTTTCCGGAATTGGAAACTATTTCCAAATATAACCTTATCACAACCCTTACTGACATAACAACTGACAGCTGATTATCGCTAACAACTGGGCCAATAACGCTTCTATTGACCAGGTCCACGGCAATCAAACCATTTTCGGACGCCAGCAGCTTCCTATTCTCGAGCAGATATCGGGACAGGCGGCCGGCGCCTATTCGAACGAGGCCGACTCGTTAGAGGCCGATTTCCAGACAACTTTCTTCGGGCCCAACTACGCGAAACTCAGTGCTATCAAGGCTAAATACGACCCGACTGACCTGTTCATCGTCAAAGCAGGGGTGGGCAGTGAACGATGGGACGCGTACGGCATTTGCCAGACGCAGTAACCTTCAGGCGCTGGAGATCGTATTTCATATTCCACTTATCTTAAATGTATACTAATATAATAATGCGAGTCACTGACATACTAATATTATGGGGCCACGAGGAATCTCGGGGGTTCCCTTAGTGTATGTATAATTCACATGTACATCTTCGAGTAGATTTCCGAACAAGTATCCTGATTTACACAACCGGCGTATTAGTTAGTAGTCATCTTATACTGAAGAGTAGGTGCATACCTACACAGCCTAGACATCCCGTAAGTTCTTGGACTTTGCGATCAGAAAGGTATAGGGTACTTTTCTCTTGACGACGACTGCGGTTCTCTGTAGCTCAATCATTTTGAAAAGTTTCAACAGAATATAAAGCGTACCGTTGGGTTCACGTCTTTGGCCGGTTCTTCCCCGACCTCGACGTCAACGACCTCGCTCACAGAAAGCTCCCCAGTACCTGAGCTCTGCGATTTATATTCCCCCAACGGGATCTCGTTCGTCGACAGTTGATGCATTTGCGTTGACGTGTTGTGTTTGAAGAGGATCCGTGCGCCCGTGCGCAAATGTGGGCCGTCGCTACCGTTGAGCCCGCTGGTATTGGCAACGACGACATTATCGCCTGCGAAATTGTCATATGCGATGAATACGTTACGGAAGACCGTCGTGGCGGCAATGACCGATACAACAATCGCGAACGGCAAGGTGATAATGTTCATGACGGGATTCAGCTGTAAGCCCGCCATCACCGTTTGAACAAGGTTCGCGGCAAATGCTGCACAGAAGTAGGCCTACGAGGAGGGATCAGATTATTTTTGAATTGAATGAGAGTAGGACGGAACTCACAATTCCGTCACGAAGGAGAAGATGCCCTAGTGTACTCGATCGGTGCCAGAAGAGTTTGTACGCGCATAGAAGGAGGATAACAAGGTCGAACGCCATGGCTATGAGAGAGTATAAGTTTACCTAGCCAAAACTGTTCACGCTGCATAAGAACGTACTGTACGCCCAAACACTGATCATAAGCGGTCTTGGTGCAGTCGAAAGTACGTCACATAGGCCTCTTGTCGCGTTCCACTTCGCTTTAGAAAAGCGGAATGCTATATTCGGAGGTTGTTTCAGTAATCGTTCAGGTCGACGAAGGAGGGAAACAGACTTTGGGACCAGGTGACAATTTGACCGATAAATAGAATGCCTAGGATGGCAGTGACCCTCTTGTCGCGATGCCACACCGCTCGCGTGCGCAGGACAAGAATCAGAGAAGACATACAGGTGCCCAGAGCGTCGCAGACTGCCCAAGTGAGCGTAAGTGATACTCCGATATAGGCTATAGCTACGGGAATCCACTCACATTTGGACATGAAGGTAAGTTCGGTACAAGGGACCTCGTGTAGAGCATTGCGATTAATGGTGACAGCAAAGATGTGCAACAACATTGCGATCCGAGCCACGAAATAAATGATCTATTTTCGTGAAGGTCAGCTCTGGTTCATAGAAATCGGTGGAGGCGTCTTACCATTGGCCATCTGAATTTTCTCCTGCCGGTTATGATCTGCCATTCGAACCATGATGTGTTCAGCACGTCCCATACCGCCACACCCGTGAGCACCAACGAAAATGCAGCAAACACCTCTAAGGCGCGGTCAACGTTAGTGCTTGCTAGTAAAATTGATACACGTACTGCTGGTTTCGGTGATGACTACTGGATCCTGCCAATTCTTTACCATTGCTGCAAGTGCGTTCCGGGGATCGCGCCAAGTAGATGAAGGTGGTGGATACAATGTACGCATTTATTTCTTCTTTATGTATTCTTCGCAGGCGCTGGCTCACTCATCCGTTTGTATGCAGGGTCGGTGGGTCAACGAACAGAAATTGATGCCTCTGCGATCACGAAATCAATGCGAGGTACTTCCAGGTTGCAGTGTTTTGTGTACTCAGCGCTACACATTTTTGGCGTCACTGCATCAATATAGACCTAAACAGACCAAGTTCTCCTGGTTTATCTCAATATAGTGGTCATAATGCGACAGTAACTGCACATATAAACATACCTCGTACCAATGTACCCCGTCTCGGACTCTGAGCGAAATCCTTTTGCCCAAGATCAGTTAAATAGCATTCATGTTTTTGCCAAGATTTTGCGTTCCTGTAAACACAATGGCGTGCGCGTGATGGGTCCTGTTGCGGAAGACTGACCCAGACGGAGTTCTGTTAGATTAGATATATTTCAATGCATACGCTCTGAACAGGATGCATGATTCTGAGGTTGTTCTGAGGTGTCTGTAGTTAAGCTGGGATTGTGGTTGGTTTATGGGAAGCCCACCGTGACTGACTTTCGCCTGCCGACTGTCGTGAGAGAACTGACTAATAAATTCTCCTGCCAGTGGACGCCGATCAAGCAACTTGCCTCGCAACTTCCTCATAACTCAATGAGAAAAGTCTGCCTGTGCCTTAGAGGAACCAATAGATAGAAAACGAGACGAACCTCATTAATTCTTCGAGTTTTTTTTCTGTCGTTTTTTGGCTGATATTTTTTGGTTCAGAATCCAGTGGCAGTTTTGAAAAATCAGGGTCGACCTTCAAGCTGCCGTATAAATTCCTAGAATACTGATTAGCTTTATGTTATTACGCTTATGTCGTTCTTTTGATGGAAGGGCAGATCTCTTTCCAGTTACACCCTGGTTTGCTTCCGTCCCATGGTTTACCTCCGTTTCTCTTTCTCGCATCTTATCAACATTGGGATTCAGCATACACCAACGGAAAGCGTGGCGACTGAGGATCTCTACTGGTACCTCAAGCCATAGTCGATATCTATCAGCAGAGTCACTACCCCTCCACTCCTCCCGGCCGCCGCGAGGGCCTGAGTGCCTAGAATGGGCCTCCATGAGCGGAGGGCAATGGAGGTTTTGCTTATGAACGTATGTGATAAACAGACGAGGAACAGGGCCAATTCAAATGCACTTTCAGTACCTGCAATCGCAGATTCAACCTATCCACTGACCCGCATTGGCCGAGTCCCTGATCATCTCCCTTTCAAGGTGTTATAAACGGCGGTCACCGGAGGAGTACTTCTCAGCAGTTCTTCAACGTGACCACTGGCCCTCGTCTTGTCTTGCAATGAAAACATCTACTATCCTTACGCTCGTTACCTTCCTTGCCGCCGTCGCCGTAGCGTACGCGCAGGATACTAGTGGCAATGTCACGGCAACAATCATTGCCTCAGCCACCGCTGGTGAGCATGTGCTTGTCTGAGTCCCGAGAAGCGTTATTCACATATTTCTCCATAGATTCCATCGACCTCACCGTTCTCGATATCTTCGACACCGCCATCACGGAGATCGAGGACGTATATGACACTGCGCCTATCACAGCACGTAACGTTGGTCGCTTCGGACGCCGCGCGACTCCAGATAACATCGTTGACGTGCATGGTCCGTACTTATTATCTGAATCGCGATCGAGCGCGCTGCTGATGACCTCGCAGCTCATTTTGTGCCGGCATGGTACAAAGCGATCTACCCCACCGTCGGCGGGAGCGATGTTCCCGACTGGACGATGGCCGCACAGCTCGACTTCATGTCCGGGCAAGGCATCTCGCGCGCACTATTCTCGTTCTCGACGCCGGGCCCGAACGTATATCCCGGAAACAAGGTCCTCACCATAGCACTTGCACGCCTCATGAACGAGCAGTCCGCCGCGTACTGCCGCGCGTACCCCGGGACATTCAATTTCTACGCACAGGTGCCCTTTCCCTATACTACAGAGGCCATCCGCGAGGCCGAATACGCGATCACCAAGCTTGGCGCCATTGGTATCTGGGTGCAGTCGAACACGGAAGGCATCTATCTCGGCGACGCGACATTGAAGCCGTTCTTCCAAGCGTTCAATAACTTCGCGCAGCGTCCGATCCTATATGTGCATCCCGCCGTCCCGGTTCTCCGCATCAACAACAAACTGGTCGACGCGAACCCTACAACTTATATCGACGGAAAGATCGAGTTCTAGTGAGCTACCACCCCACCGCATACCTAAATCGCGCGTTAATGAATGATTTTCTTCAGCTTTGAGACAGCGCGTACGCTCATGGACTTGACTCTAACCCAGACAATCCACAACTTCACTAATATCCATTTTGTGATTCCACACGGTACGCCCCCTCCCCCCACGCGCGGACTATTCAACGGAGTCCCTTGAGCTGACTGTTTCCTATGCAGTCGGTGGCGCGTACCCCAGCACCGTTGACCGCATCCTCAAGTCGTACCCAGCGATCTATGATTCTTCTTTTGCCATCTACGACACGCGCTTTTGGTGGGACTCTGCCGGCCCCACCTACGCGCACCAAGTCTCGAGCCTCCTCGGCATAGGCGTCCCCAAGACCCAGCTCCTCTACGGCACTGTGCGTTCATGAACCCCTTGACTACGAATAATACGTTTTGACATTTCCTTTCGGCTCGCAGGACTTCCCCTACGCTCCTCTCGCACCGCAGGCGGGCTCACTCGCCGCGGTCAAGGCCTCACCGCTCTTCACCGCCGACGAGAAGACCGCAATATTCTCCGGGAACGTGCGCACGCTCTTTGGGAGCATCATTTCATGTGAGCCACTGCCCGGCTGCCTCCTCGCATTTCTCATTGCTCACTGCACACAACTTCCTCTCAGGGTAAAACTCGAGTCTTAATGAAGCCACCGGGCCTCCTCCCCATCTCCCGCATTTGCCAGCGTTTACTTCGCTGGTAGACTATCTAATTTCTCTCCTGCAGACTATATCCCAGCATACTCTACGCACGTATTAAGCCCAGTACAGCCAGTTGGACGTCATATTCCTCTATTGTTATCTCCTGTGTTATCATTCATACAAATACTATTGATTCACCTACCCACCACGACGCATAAAGCACCCCCTGAATTCGGCGAGAATGCGAATCCCCCCGCGCACCTCGGCGCTGCCCTATTTCCCCGCGTTCACCGTGATTCGCTGTCGCTCACGACGGCCGTTCTTACAGGACCTCGCAACGCGGGCAGGCACTGCACTCTTGCCGCGATGCTCATGCGTGCGTCCATTCAAGCAGTGTCCTTTGCCCCTGTCGCGGGCTTCGAATTCGATGCCTCGAAGCTTAAAGCTTGCTCTATCTGACATCTGTCCCCTCCTTCAACCCCGCAATCTGTCCGTTTATGGTCCCCAGCGGCATACGGGGACCCGGGGGAGCTCGGGAGCCTGGTGTGTACCGTCTTGCACGGCCTTGTGCGTGTGTGCAGGTGGGCTCCTGGGTCAACCTGGCTGCCGCTCGCGTCGATGGCTTATTTGCGCCTCCGATGGAGGGCGCACTTGATAAATGAATCACGCAGAAAGGCACTTCTCTACCCGTCTCTTCATCTTTGGCGCTTAGCAACCAACCATACCGCCCAGGTCTCAGGCTGGCATCGGTAGCCGAATTGCGCCAACGCATTTATGCACCACAGATGAAGCACCCCCGTCAAATACCCTAACGATCATTATGTAGTGCTCACTCCCGGACACACGGCTTACAGTGTAACATAGTCCACAAATCTGATAAACAGCGCACGACTCGGTAATAACACAACACGCATGTGGCCACGGGCCGGTAATCTACATAGGTTGTATAGTGTAACGAGTATGATAGAATAAATAGGGGCAGCGGATGGGTACAGGTGACAGGTGGTAAATGACACAGACAATCAATGATCATGAGGTGGAATAAAAGTGGGAACGGGGCGTGGCAGCGCGGGGCGGGCAGTCGGGGAGTGGGGCGTGGCAGAGGGGAGAGGCGGTATCGTATTATTCATGAAGCAGTGATATATTATTTTGGTGGGCTGGACATAGATAGGCCGTGGGGACTGGTACATGCATGAGCGGGGGAGCGAGCGGGCGGACGGACGGGGAGATAAGGCCGCACGCTAGTAGAGCGGCCCGCCGTGGCGGGCGTCGGCGCTGGGGGAGTGCGGAAGCTCGGTGCGGAGCGAGGACACCGCCATGTTGGTGATGAGGCTGGCCGTGTCGGACATCCCGTAGGGGATCGGCGTCGGGTACGGGTTGTGGTAGGCGGACATAGTATTGAACGCGCTGTATATCCTGCGCGGGATCGGATTCGCGGGCGGCCCTGGGGACGGGGGCTCGTCGACGGGCGAGTATGAGCGCTCGCGGAGGTAATGCATGGGCGGTGAGGGCGGGGCCACCGGCGCTGCGGAGGCAGATCGGGATCCGCGTCCAGTGGTCGGTGCGTCGTCTTTGGGTACGCCGTCCCGGTGCACTTTGAGGTGCTGCAATAAATTATCATGGCGATTGAAAAATTTCTGACATAAGGGAAAGGAGCACTTGAAAGCTGTAAGAGAATTGAAATAGGTGAACAAAAGAGGAGAATAGAGAAAGGGGAACGATACGTACGTTTCTCGTGGGTGTGGATAGAACGGATATGTCGCTTAAGGTGTTCCCCTCTGTGGAAACACTTGCCGCAACCGACAACGGTGCACACATAGAGGCGCTGGTCTTTCGAATCCGTGTCGGGGGTGACGGTAGGTTGCGTTGGGACGCGCCGGCCGCGACTCTTTTTCGTCAAGTTGGGAATAGGAGTTGGCAACGACGCCCGCGAGCGTGGTAAGCGGCATTCTGCGCGTTCCTCCGACGTTGGAGAGGCGTCGTAGAACTCGAGCGCCGGAGCAGCCTCGCCTGAACCTGACGAGGCCAGTGACGTTTCGCGAGTTACAGGAGGGGTCAGAGTAGGTGGTTCCTCGGGCGCCACACTAGAGCTTTGCGATCCGGAAGAAGATTTCTGCTTCTTCCGCGGGGCGGGCGTTCGCTTTTTGAGGCTTGCACAGTCCTCTGAGTCGTCGCGCTTTCGGCGCTTGGCCACAGTTCCAGTTTGAGAACGAGTGAGCGGACGATGGGGGGGTGGCGAAGAACCAGACGCGGCTTCTGAATCCTCCTGTGTGATCGCACCCTGAAAAAAATAGTCTCAACAAATGTCGCAGAGACAGTAGATAACATACCTGGGCCTCCTGCAAAATTTCTTCGGTCTTTACCTCTTCCTTTGGGCAGTCTGCGTTCGCTTGCACAAGGCTCATTTCATGCGATCCCTCGCCGACACCCATGGCCATCAATGCAGGATATATTGATGGTAAAATTCCGAGAGACAATCGCAATGGTAGTGCTGGGAAAGAATGTGAATGGAAGAAAATCAGATATAGGATAGGCAAGATGAGCAGAAAGCTATTGAACGTACCGAATGGTGGAATAGCAAGGAAGATGAGGGATAGGGGAAGGGTGGCACCAGGAAGCCCCTGAGTCGGCACTGTCAACTTTTTTTTAAGGATAGTCACGTGGAACGGAACTTAGGTAAGCAGCCTCCGATTTTCAGCCCCAGCCTGATCCGCGTCCCATTCGTCCGTTCCGTCGCCCCCGATGAAATATTCTGTCGAGATGTACACTTGAATTCACTGCAGAAAACGCTGATTTTTATTATTTAAATCACGCCAAAATTCCTTCTGTTTCCCTCGAAATTGGCATAACACACATTCACTACATATCAACACAACACTTCGGATCAGTAGTTATAGGAGCCTGTGCGACTCATCAGGTAAACATTAGAACTCTGAGCTCTCCAGCTACATAGCTTTCCCGCAGTTGGCTGCGGAGATATATACAAGTCAAACAAATTCCCCGGCGAAAAAATGAGCCTTTCGTGTATGACCGAATATTGAGGTAGGCATTCAAAAGACGCAACGGAAATGCGCATTCAGGGGTCCGGACGCGACGCGTTGCCGACGACGCGTGCAACATTGATCACACGCGTCACCATATAAGTCAAGTCAAGCACAAGTTGCAACAAATTAAATTCATTTATGAAAATCTATTGAGACACGGGAGATGACAAGTGGCCTGCTCGATAAGTATTGAATAGCGCGAGGTGACCGGTGACCTAAAATCAGTGTCTTTTTACCTGGACGCGGCAATCTGACTTAGGGGCATAACTGTATACAGCTACGTGTCGTGTGGATACCCTAACCATTCTCATAAAAGATGTTGATCACGTAGCGCTTCTTCTAACCACGTCTCGTCTTCCACAGGCTTCACCTTCACCCAATGCTCTCCTTCTACGATCTCTTCAGAGCGCTGTTTATGCCTGGAATGACCATCAACAACTGTCATCAACCACCACCCTACGTCCGGGACCGCAAACAAAACACGCACCCATGCACCAAATGCTTCATCAGATCCCCCTTGAGACGCACGCGCAGTCCCTGCTGCCCCGTGCACTTCAGGCAGCGGTGGCCTGCCCGCGGGTCGAGCCCCACGAACACGGCCCTGCGCTCCCGCACCAGCGAGGACTCCGTTTGGTGGTAGAAGAAATCGCGGTCGACAACAGGCTTCGAGATCCCATGACTGCGGTGCACGTCAGCTAAGTAGCAAACCACGCCTCCATACAGGAGATAGAGCTCACCTCGTCCATGCGTGCGCGATTACCGCTGCGCGCGGAACGCGATTTACGAGGAACTCCGTGCAGTGAGAGCACGCCCACGCCCGTTCAGTGGGCGGGGGATGCATTCCCTCGGCGTGGTGCACGGCACATGTCATCTCATTTGATAGCAGTGCAAACGCCGGCGTGTTGCGACAACCCTGATATTCGGGCCACTTAGGGACAGCGCGGCCGTGGTTGACCTGAACAGGGATACGACAACATCAGCGTCCGGTGCTAACATCATGTAATGAGGTTTCAAAGGGATGTACGCACACATTGGCGCCAGTCCATCGCATCAAGTCCATAAGCGCCATTCTTTGGCCAGAACGGGCATGTCTTACACACGAATCGCTTGCCTAGCGCATCGAGCGTCTTCGCAGGCACCACGCGCCAGTCGACGCCAATTAGCACCGCAATTTTCTCGAGCACATCGCGTGCGCCGGTACAGTACGCGAACTTGCACTTCAGGTCCACCCCGAACTCGTTTTCCACCAGTGTGTCGTTCTTACCGCGCGCGCCCCTGCACGGATATTCAAGAGGGAAATCGTTGAAATTCATATCCTTCGGGAACCGCTTTGGCGGAGGCCTGGTGTGCACGCCTGCTTCGTCCCACCCTATGAAGACCCGGGCATGTTCATTACAACACTGGAACAGGGCTGTCGCGAGGTTGAGGATGTCGTCTGTAGAATGGCCGTCGGCGATCGCAGTGACGCCGGCTCTAGCCATGATTTGGACGAGATACTGCTTCTTGTGGCGGATGGACGACGCAACAAAGTTGCTTATTATCCCTTCTGCGTCGGGTACTGTCACGTCAACAACAGCCTCCGCCCTGTCGTGGAGGTAGTCGTGGAACTGGGGAACATTTTGCAGGATATTTATGCCGGGGAGGAAGGGCGCAACGTCGGGATCGATGTGGGCTTTGGCGGTGCGGATATACAACCCGTTCAAGTAGTTCCGGCGTTGCTCAACGCGAGCTTCGTGTTCCTTCTCAAGCCGATAGCCCTTGCGATTAGCAGCCATGTTATCGAGCATTTTGATTGTCTTCCAAGCAGCTGGTTATAGGGGAATTGAAAGGTCAGTATTCAGTATTGTCGGGAAAAATGCACGTAAAACTCACATTTTTTAGTTAAGACGGGCTCTGAGTGGTAATACCATCCCCTCTCCATGCTTTCTACCCAATACATGCGCGATGCTGCGACGTCGCGAGGGTCATGTCCTCGCTTTATAAGTATCTTCGCAGTGCTTATCATAGGTCAGTATTTGAATAAAGCGGGCCTTGGGCTAAGCGGCAGTACCGACCTATCACAATATTTCGGGATCGACGCTTTGAACGCAGTTACACACTTGGCCAATATTGCATTCGACCACGCTTGGCAGATTTTTGTGTGCTGCGTTACAAGCCACGTATTTTCCGTGAGCAACCGGACTATTCGGAATAGTATTCGGATTAAACAGAAGAAGATATACCTCAAGATATTTACGCTTCGCATTCTGAGCCTCCTCTATAAAGATATCGTACGCCATCGTTGCACCCGGTTTCTCTAACGAGATGTCCTCCAAGTAGCGCGCCATTTTGAAGGCCATTTCAGTCACTTCGTTCTTGGAGTACTTCGGCCTGTGCGTTTGATTCACGATGTTTATCATTACACCGCGCCTCATAAGCGGACGCGGGGCTAGTCGGTTACTGTACATCAGCATTGAGCAAATCAGAGAGCAAGCCAAAATCTGACCTTCATAGTGTGTCTCCCGTACAAGGTCCCAAACACGCTCGGTAATGGCCGGGTAGTAGCTTTTGTGAATCAATGAGTCCAAGGAAGAGTCGTAACTCCAGTAGTCTGACATTGAGACCAAATCCTGCCGTTTGGATGTGATGAGGCAGGTTGGATTCCGCAAGCTGAAGCGTGCTCACCGAGCACCCCTCGTTGCACTTGCGTACGCGGAAAGTAAGGTCGACCGGCGTGTCAGTTCTGCCGCAGTGCTAACAATAGGCTGAGCTTCAGAATTCATACGAATGAGAGACACAAGACTGACATCGCAGGTCGCGGGGCCGAACAGCAACGAGGCCCACCTCGGTGCAGAGACGTCCGTGGGGTAGAAAGGGATTTCGGAGTATGCTTTAAAGCTGTTTTCCCATATTGCAGACGCGCTTCTGCTCAGAAGAAGCTTCCTGAGTGCTCGCGTGGTGAGTGTGATGTGATACAAGTCGATGGGATGAAGAGTCTCAAGGATCTGCGTCCGCAGCTCTATCAGTGGCGTCATCCAACATAAAGGATAGGAAGGCCCACTCGAACGAGTAACTCCATTGGAAGGATGAATATGCCCTCGAGATTCCTCCACCTCGGCTGGTAGCTCTTGGCCTGGATTCGATGCTGAGCTAGAACATAGCTGGCAATATAATTTCCTGTTCAAACTTTTGTAAAATGGCGAAACGTCGACTGAATACGCGACAAACCTCTCAATCTCGACCCGCAAAAGGGCGGTGCTTTGTCGACACCAGTGTACGCATCGAACGCGTCATCGTCCTGGTCATGAAAGGGGAGCGTCGCGTCAGCACCGTCGAAATAGCAATCGAAGTCGCGTTCTTGTGTATCGTTGATAGACATAGTTCGGTTTGGAAAGAAGAAAAGGCGGGTTCAACAATGTATGCCCGAAGTTTATGTACGTTTAGGGTCATTGTCGGACACGACGTGATTCCGGTAGGATAAATGGAGATTTCATGCTGAACTTTATGATTGCTAAGCCTTTGATCTTTGTTACGGTCTTGTTATGGGCACGACTTAGGGAGGAAAATTATAGCACAAATATGAGAGCGTTGGTTTGACAAGGAACAAGACGAGGTACCAACGAGGTCAAAACGAGGTACGCCAAAATATGTACGCGAGGCCTATCATGTGACTATTATACTCTAGATATAAGAACGGTTGCTATACCTAGGGCGGATGCCGACCTGAAGATGAGCAAGGCTCGATATTCATGCTATACCGTATAGTACGCAAGTTCACAAGCTGTGCTTCGTCCTCGTTGAAAGGCTTCACCTTCACCCAATGTTCTCCTTCGATGACCTTTTGTAGGCTGATTTTGTGCCTGTAATGACGGAAGTGTCCGTAAGCAATCCGTAAGTAATAAACACCCCATGTCTGGGACCGCAGGCAAATTACATACCCATACCCTAAATGCTGCATCAGGTCTCTTTTGAAGCGCACGCGCAAGCTGTATTCCCCTTTGCACTTTAGGCAGCGGTGGGCTACATTCGACTCAAGCTCCACAGTCGCCATCGGGCGCTTCTGCCGTAGCGAGTCCTCCGTTCTGTGATAGAAGAAATCGCGGTCGACAACAGGCTTGGAGATGCCGTGCCTACAGTTCTCGTTAGTCTGTGAATTACCCTCCACTAAGATAAGACTGACTTTGTCCAAGTATGTGCAATTGCCGTTGCGCGCGTAACGCGATTGGTGAAGAATTCCGTGCAGTGGCAGCACGCCCACGCCAGCTCGGTGGGTTCGGGGTACATTACCTCGACGTGGCGTACAACGCGCGTCATCTCGTCCGATAGGAGAGCGAACGCGGGCGGGCTGCTGGCGCACTTTTTATCCCAATTGCTGGCAGCATAGCGCCGGTGGTCGACCTTAGCAGGGATACAACAGTGGTATCAGCGTCCGGTCTGGTCATTATCTAATTCAGTCAGGGGGGTGTACGCACACATTCGCGCCAATCCAATGCAAGGATACGACCATCGTGACCGTTGCAGGAGCATATCTTGCACACAAACCGTTTGCCTAGCGCGTCGAGAACCCTCGCGGGTACTGTGCGCCAGTCGACAGCGATCAGCTCCGTGATTTCCTTTAGCGTATTCACTGCCGCAATACTGAACGCGAATCTGCAGTTCAGGTCCATCTCGTACTCGGTTGCCGCCAGTGTGTTGCCCAGATTGCCACCTGTTTTGCATGTGGAGTAGAGGTTGAGGCGGCCTGAAGAATCCCTCTCCTTCGACAGAACATTGGTGTACACTCCTGCTTCATCCCACCCTATGAAGATGCGGTCGTGCGTATCACAGCACTGGAACAGAGCCGTCGCAAGTTCGAGGGTGATATCCACGGACTCATGTCCTTCGGCAACTACAACAATGCCGGCGTCTGCCATGATCTTGACAAGATACTGCTTCTTGTCGCGGATAAACGACGCGACGAAGCGCTGTATCATCCCTTCTGCGTTGGGTACTACTACTGTCACGTCAACAACAGTCTCCGCCTTGTCGTGGAGGTAGTCGTGGAATATCGGAACATTTTGCAGGATGTTTAGGCTAGGAAGGAAGGGTGCGACCTTGGGGCTGATGTGTGCTTTGGCAGTGAGTGTATAGAACCTATCGAGGTTGTTGCGGCGTTTCTTGACTCGTCCTTCATGTTCCCTCGCAAGGCGGGACTTCCTTCGATCAGCGACCATTTGATCAAATATTGCAATTGACTTCCAAGCAGCTGTTTGTATAAGGATTAATTGATCAGCATTGAGCATCTTAATAAAAGAATATAAAGCGCACATCTTTTGGTCAAGACAGGCTCTGAACAGATATCCCACCTGGTTTTGATGCCTCCCGCATACTGTCCCCGATCCACTATGGCCGAAGACGCAATGTCTCGAGGATCATGTCCACGTTTAGCCAGTATTTTCTCAATGCTTCGCTGAGGTCATTATTTGAATTAATTGGGGAGTACTAAACTAATACTGACCTATACGAATATTTCTTAATCGAAGCGTTGAACGCTGCCAAACACTTTTCCATGATTTGACTTGCCCAGGTGTAATAGAACCTCATTTCCTATGTATAAACAGACATGCTATTAATTAACAACACAGTATTTAACATGAACAGGAAAAAAAACATACCGCAAGAGTTTTACGCTCCGCATTACGAGCCTCTTGTATAAAGCTATCATACGCAGTCTTTGCTCCTGGTATTTCCGCCGAGATATCCTCCATGTAACGCGCCATTTTGAAGGCCAATTCCGTAACATCATTTTTGGAGTACCTCCGTAAGAATGTTAGGTTCTTCATATCTATTACCATAACGCGTTTCAGGAGTGGATGCGGGGCCAGTCAGAAACTGCTTGTCACCCTTGGATAATAAGAGAAAGCCAAGATCTGACCTATTATGAACGTCGTCCGCGCGAGGTTCCAAATATCCCCACTAATAGCAGAGTAGTATTTTTGAAAAACCGGCAAGCGCAAGTTAGAGAGCCAGCGGTCATCTTGTCGGATCAAATCCTACCGTCCGAGTGGGTCCCCAGATGACTCGTCAGCATTTCAGTACAGATTCCGCAAATGGAAGTGTGCTCACCGAACACCCTTTGCCACATTTGCGCGTGTAATGAATGAGGTCAGGCAGCGTGTTTGTCCTGCCGCACTCCTAGCAATACATATTGAGCTGCATGATGTGATGTGAGAGAGAGATATGAGACTAACATCGCAGGTGTCGGGTCCAAACAGTAACGAAGCCCACTTTGGCGCAGAGACGCCTGCGGGGTAGAAAAGAATTTCAGGGTGTGCTTTGAAACTGCTTTCCCATATTGCAGATGCGCTTTTGCTGAGAAGAAGTGCTCTTAGCTCCCGCGTGGTGAGTATGATGTGATACAAGTCGATCGGATGAAGTGTCTCGAATATCTGTGTCCAAAAAGTCTATAAGTGGTAGAAAAGAACATACAAGCACGGAGGTTATACCTGAATGAGCAACTCCATCGGAAGGGTGAATATTCCCTCGAGATTCCTCCACCGCGGCTGATACTTCTTGGCCCGAATTCTATGTTGAGCGAGAATGTAACCGGCAATATAATTCCCTATTCGAATTTATGTAGACTCGTGGCTATTCATAGGGAAAAGGATGAACGACAAACCTCTCATTTTCGGTTTGGAAAAGCGCACTGCTTTATTGACACCGATATGCGCATCGAACGCATCATCGTCCAATTCATGAAAGGGGACTGTTGCGTGAGCGCCATGGAAATTGTGATCAAATTGGCTCTCTTGAGTGTCGCTGGTAGACATAGTTCAGTTATACCCCGACAGAAGAGTAGATAGAGGGAGGAATGGCGCGTTCAAAGCAAGTTCAAAGTTGGCTCACTTTTAGTTCACTTGAACTGACTCAAAAAACTGACTCGACGAGAGTTGGCACGCGATCAACACGCGGTACTTGGGATAAATGGGGATTTTATGATTGTTAAGCATCAATTGTGGTGTCAGGTAGGTCCAACGCAAACCCCTGCTTCCTCCACCACACCACCTCGACCGCTCCTCACCATTGCCACTGCCCAGTGCCCGCCACCACACTTCTCGGACCCGTTCGGCGGCCATCCTCCGCATCGTTCGACCCACCAAGAACATACAAACGAAATATGCGCGCGTGTGATCGAAGCGTGCAGAGATTTCCGAGGGAAGCGAGCGAGGAAGGATCTAGGACGGCGGGCTAAGGAACCGGTGCGCAGCAAAGTCACTGTTGCCCACCTGCTCATCACTGACCTGCAGCTGCAAATATACAGCCAACCAGCACCTTCCGCGCCTCATGCCTCAGGGCTGCGAAGAGGATACGGGCTCTGCGCCGCCGCTCGCTCTTCCATCACCCACCGTGACGGCACATACGCGGCCTTGAAACCTCGCGTACTGGCACCGGCGCCATTCTTCGTCACACCGCCTCCCGCCGCATGCAACTCGCCCGTGCAAACACGATACGAAGTGTCGACCCTCGCGCTCAGAACAAGCTGGAAGGGCCGCCCGCCGTACCTGTATTAGGGGTGAGTCAGTCGTGCGCTCCAACATGACGGGCTGGCGCTCACCTATTCGTTCATAGCTACACATGGTGCACGCGCCGGGCACCCGTCCGTTGTGAAGCGCCGCACGACGACTCGTCACCCCGCTGCGCTTGCTGGCCGGCACTGACGTGTCGACGTGCCAGCGCATTCTGGGTTGCGCGACGGATGGGCGGTGCAGCGGCGGGGCGGGTGCCAACTGTCCGTGAGTCGTCGCTCCGGGCTCCGAGGCACAGCTCGAGACGCCTGGGACGTGTTGTGTGCAGTCCATGGAGCGCGGTGCGCGCTGTACGGCTGCGCGCGCTGGCTACGGTGACGTGATGTCTGCACCTAACGGCCTGATCAATGTAGGTATATAGAGTATATTAATGTGTGTATATATTGTATATTACAATTGTATATTGGTTTGACAATATCTGTTAAGGCTGGGAATACCATGCTGCGTGTATACCGATGCAGGAAACACTGTTATACCCGCCTCACGGGTGCGGGCTTTCCGAAGGGTACCCTAACCCGTACCCCTAGTGAATACTAATCATCCGGGAAAAACTCAAATTGAACTTGCGGATAATCCAGGATAATTCGTGGTTGTGTCGATTGCTAGTGGCCAAGCGGGTGGTAACCTCGGATATTCTTGACAGACTGACAGTCTAGTTACGGGCGTGAATATTTGAATACTCGAGGGAATTTCAGAGAGAAATTTCTGGAGCACGAATATGAGAGCGAAGTTCGAACAAGACAAGCTATGCCAAAATATGTGTTAAATGTGTGTACTCTAAAACCTATCAAGGGAGTATTACAGACGTACTAAACAGTACGTTAAGAACGCTATGAGTTGGGTACGAGGTTAAAGGTGAGAGTTCTGTGAGGGTGTTGTCCGGAAGTTCAACATTTTAACTTTTGTTCCGGCGCAATCCTTCCTCAAACCATGCTTCGCCCTCAAAGAGCTTCACCTTTACCCAATGCTCTCCTTCGATGATCTCATGCAGGTCCATTTTGTGCCTAGAATGACCATAAATACACGTCAGTAACCAACGCCGGATCATGATGTCCATGACAGTAGGCAAAACACGCACCCATACACTAAATGGTTCATCAGGTCCCTTTTGAAGCGCAAGCGCAAGTTGTATCCTCCTTTGCACTTCAGGCAGCGATGATTTGCATCCGCTTCGAGTCTCACAATCACCATCGGCGGCACCTGCTCTAGCGAGCTCTCTGTTCTGTGGTAGAAGAAATCACGGTCAACAACAGGCTTTGAGATGCCATGCCTGCAGTTCTCGTCAGTCTGTGAATTATCCTCCACCAAGATAAGACTGACTTTGTCCAAGTATGTGCAATTGCCGTCGCGCGCATAACGCGATTAGTGAAGAATTCCGTGCAGTGGCAGCACGCCCACGCGAGGTCAGTGGGTTTGGGATACATTACTTCGACGCGGCGCACAATGCGTGTCATCTCGTCCGGTAGGAGGGTGAACGAGGGCGTGCCGCTGCGACAGCGTTTTTTATAGCCAAAGTGACTAGAAACAAGGCGTCGATGGTTGATCTTAACAGGGAGACGACCTCATCAGCATCCGGTGTGGACATCATTAAGTCAGTGAAGGAAGCGTACGCACACACTCGCGCCAATCCATCGCATCCAGTCCAGATGCACCATTACGCTTGTAGGTGAAAGAGCAGGTCTTGCACACAAACCGTTTGCCTAGCGCGTCGAGAACCTTCGCGGGCACTGTGCGCCAGTCGACACCGAGCAACTCCGCAATATCCTTTAGCGTATTCCATGCTGAAGTACTGAACTTGAATCTACAGTTTAGGTCCACCCCGTACTCAGTTGCCACCAGTGTATTATCGCCATATATGTTACACGCAAACTTCAAGCTGAGGGGGAGGTTTCCGCGTAAGTAATAATACCTTGAACTCATCCGCCTCTGAGTCTCCTTCGACGGAGGGTTAGTGTACACGCCTACTTCATCCCAACCTATGAAGACACGGCCATGTGCATCACAGCACTGGAACAGAGCTGTCGCAAGTTCGAGGATATCGTCGGCGTCCACGGATTCATGTCCGTCCGCAATCGCAACTGCGCCGGCGTCTGCCATGATCTTGACAAAATATTGCTTCTTGTCGTGGATAACCGAAGACACAAAGCGCTGTATTAACCCTTCTGCATCGGGTAATAATACTGTCACGTCAACAGTCTCCGTCTTGTTGTGGAGGTAGTCCTGGAATATAGGAACATTTTGCAGGATGTTTGGGCTGGGAAGGAAGGGTGCGACCTTGGGGTTCATGTGCGATTTGGCGGTAAGTGTATAAAACTCGTTTAGGTGGTTCCGGCGTGTCTCGACTCGTTCTACATGTTCCCTCGCAAGGCGGGACTTCTTTTGATCAGCAACCATTCCATCAAATGTTGCATGCGATCTCCAAGCAGCTGTTCGCACAAGGGATTGATTAGCATTAAGCGTGTTGCTAAAGAATAAAAAGCGCACATTTTTTGGTCAGGACAGGCTCTGAACTGATACCCCACCTCCCTTTTATGCCCCACTCAGAAATATCCAAAGACGCAACGTCTCGAGGATCATGTCCACGTTTTGCCAGTATCTTCTTAGTGCTTCGCTGAGGTCATTATTTGAATGAATCGAGGAGTACTAATCTTAACACTAACCTTATCAAATATTTCTTGATCGAAGCCTGGAACGCAGCCAGACACTTATCCATTATTTGGCTTGCCCAGGCGTGACAGAGCCTCGTATCCTATGTATAAACAGACATACTACCAATTAACAACACAGTATTTAACATGAACAAGAAAAAAAAACATACCGCAAGAGTTTTACGCTCCGCATTACGAGCCTCTTGTATAAAGCTATCATACGCTGTCTTTGCTCCTGGTATTTCCGCCGAGATATTCTCCATGTAACGCACCGTTTTGAAGGCCAATTCCGTAACATCATTTTTGGAGTACATCTGTAAGAAATTTTGATTCTCCATATCTATTGCCATAATGCGTTACAAGAGTGGATGCGGGGCGAGTCAGACTATTTGTCACAAATCGGATAATAAGAGCAAGCTAAGATCTGACCTATTATGAACGTCGTCCGCGCAAGGTTCCAAATATTCCTACTAATGACAGAGTGGTGTTTTTTAGAGAACGGCAATCGCAAGTCAAAGAGCCAGCGGTCATCTTGTCGGATCAAATCCTACCATCCGAGTGGGTCCCGAGATGACTCGTCAGCACTTCAGTGCAGATTCTGTAAATGGAAGCGTGCTCACCGAGCACCCTTTGCCACATTTGCGCGTGTAATGAATAAGGTCGGGCAGGGTGTTTGTCCTGCCGCACTCCTAGCAATACATATTGATCTGCATGAGGTAATGCGAGAGATAGACACGGGACTAACATCGCAGGTGGCAGGCCCGAACAGTAACGAGGCCCACTTTGGCGCAGAGACGCCTGCAGGGTAGAAAGGAATTTCAGGGTGTGATTTAAAGCTGCTTTCCCATATTGCAGACGCGCTTTTGCTGAGAAGGAGTGTCCTTAGTCCCCGCGTGGTGAGTATGATGTGATACAAGTCGATGGGATGGAGTGTCTCGAAGATCTGCGCCCGAAAGGTCTATGAATGGTGGCATGGAACATAAAACACGGAGGTGCTACCTGAATGAGCAACTCCATTGGAAGGGTGAATATTCCCTCGAGATTCCTCCACCGCGGCTGATACTGCTTGGCCTGAATTCTATGTTGAGCGAGAATATAGCCGGCAATATAATTTCCTATTCGAATTTCTGTAGGCTCCTGAAGATTAATAGAGACAAGGATGCACGACAAACCTCTCATTTTCGGTTTGCCACAAGCCTTATTGATACCGATATGCGCGTTGAACGCACCATCGTCCAGTTCATGAAAAGGGAGCGTTGTGTGAGCACCGTCAAAATAGTAATCAAACGAGTCGCTCTCTCGGAGGTCGCTGATAGACATGCTTGAGCTATAATCCAATAGAAGAAAAGAAAGAAGAGAAGAGAAGAAAGACGAAGAAACAGCGAGTTGAAAACAAGTTCAAAGTTAGTTCAGCTTCTTGATTTTTTTGAACTGACTCGATTACTTGGCACGCGGTCATCACGCGGTGTTTAGGATAAATGGGGACTTTACGACTGTTATTATTAAGCTTCAATTATGGTCCAACAAGCACACGTCGCGTCGTGTACCTACTACATCCCGACATGAACAAGTATACAGATGGTCGCATCGCGATCAAGGTCATTCGGGGCTCACACAAGTCTAACGGCGGTACTTAGGATAAAGCTCAGTCGAAAGCATGAATCGAAAATCAAATTCATGGATACACATATTTTATGTAACGATATCTAGCTCCGGGCAAGGTAATGAATGGCATAATAGGATATACAGAATGAAGCCAGGGGATCAATCGATCACGTCTGACCAGCCAGAAAGCGATGTAAAGTGCACGAGGGTCTCATTATGGGGATGGAGAAATAATCTAAAGAGGGAAGGAAGAAGAGAGCGCAGGATAGCGGTGAGGTTTTCGGAGTTTCGGGGAGGGCAGGCATGTACATTTTCTGGTGTTGTGTCCAACAAAACATGACAAAAATCGCAGAGCGAACGGGAGAGGGCACGAGGTTTCGACGGCATGCGGAGAGCTTGAGAATTTGGATGGGCGATAGCAGGATAGCGACAGCGGGTAAGAAAGCAACGGCAAAGTCGTAGGAGACAGGCAATGACTGAAAACGCAGGATAACGGGGTGAAGGGTACAGGCATAATGGAAGGAAGCGAGAATTGAGACTGCAACATAATTTCGATGGCACCACTGGTGCGGGCATGGTCGTAAGCATATCGTGGAAACGGGACGGAGGCATGAGAGATTAGAAGCGATGTAGCGATCAAGGAAGTTTTGCCAATCGCTGAGCCAATGCTTGAACAACATGCGCATCGATGCCGAATTCCTTAGCGAGGTCATCAAGGGATCGATCCCCGTGGCTTTGAGAGTACGAGTTGATTCGTTGCTGGAACATCAATGAAGACGCGTCATGGCTTGAAGGTGTCCTCACAAGGCTAGAGCCGCTGCCGCTAGAGAGGTCCGACATTTGAGAATGCCCGTGGTCAGGAAGCGGCAAGGAAAAGCGTCGAGCCAAATCCGTGAGGATCTGGATTTGTTGCGACGTAAAAGCTACGGAAAATTGTCAGACGTACAGGCGCTTTTACAAAATGTGTCACATTACCTTTACAATCAAGTGCCGTATGCAAAACGTCAACAGCGAGATCGATGGTGAACTCTTCTTCATATTGTCGCGAATTCACTTTGACAGTTTCTTTCGCCTTGTTTATGCGCGGCATAAGAACCTGAATGGCAGCTATAGGTAGTCAGCTTTCAGACCGGCGCTCAGAATATTATCCATTTGCAAAACTCACTGCATGTAGCATCTTTGAAAAACGACAAGATCAGTAAAACCCTTGAAAAATAAAGCGAAAAGATATTCACCGAATAGCATGTCACGAATGTTGGTCGACCAAAACACCCGACTGTCCACGTCAGTAGGGAATTTGCACAGGATGCTGATGAGTGAATGGAAAGGTAGCGATGGTACTTTGAGGAAGTGAGACTAAAGATACAGGTTAACAAGATTCGTATATGCGAACAGCAGGAATGAAGCATACATCGGGCTCTCTGATAAGATGCAATAGTCCAGAAATCTCATACTCAATCAAGAGCCCTCCTTCCAACGCGCCTATGACTCTGTTTCCCTCGACGCCAGCAAGGGAAGGCTTAGATCCGTCGAAGGTACCACGCCAATGAGGGAATAGCTAACACAATGCAAATGTCAATAACAGTTTGGATGAAAAGAGAGAACGGTACAAACGTCGCTCATCAATTCCTGCTGCCCGCTCCTAGTGACAGTAACGCCACGAGCTCTTCTTCCACGACCAAGGACGCTTCCTCTTTCTTTCATTCCGGAAGAGGACTGGGCTTCTCCTCGGAGAATCGCGCCAGCGGTAGCAGGGTCACGAACTTCAACATAGGCATGGCTAAGAGTCTTCCCTTTAGCGTCCAGCAAGACATGGACCCGTTCAACAGCCTGTTGCAGCCATTTGACAATTTGGAGGGGTGTAATGTCCTAGTAATATCAGAATTCAGTATGCTGTAAGACAAGTGGTAGCGGAGAGAACAAACCCAAGGGACATTGTCGATTCTCAAAACAACGTTGTCCTCCCGATTTCGGGCGCTGCGTGGTAAGGTGGGAGGTTTTGACCGGATCCACGGACTATCTTGCATTTGCTGTTCCAGCTTCGGAGTCGAAGCACGAAGCTCTCCGAGATCCAGCCCGAACTCAAAAGCACTCCCCAGATCACCACTGCTAGTGTTACCCTCTTCAAAGGTACTCGGACTGCTGGGAGACGATGGGAATAGGGGCTCCGCGAAAGACTTGGTCGATGCATCTGCCCTGTCGAGACCAATTTTCTGCGGGTCTTCGACCAGAGCTGCAGAACTAGCTTGGGCAGGACTTTTCGAGTTTGCAGGGTGTTTTCCAGGTCCCATTATAAGATTGAAGTTAGCGACACTCTGCTTACAGACAGCGCACTCCATGTCTTTTTCTCCGACAATGTTCAAGGCGCTTGTCAAACAACTGGAGCACAAGGGGTGCTTACAGGGCTGAAGGATGGCGAGAGTAGCAGGTTGTGGAGCGAGGCAAACAGAACAGTCCTTTGGGTCCCTAGATTCCGGTTCTGGGGTGGAAGTGGGAACGTATTGCGGTTTGCAGTTTGACATGAAAGAACGATCCCTGCCTGAGTGGTGATTCATAGGGACAGGTGGTTGCAATGGCATGAGCGAGGGTTGAGGAATCGGTACGAAGGGGAGAGCAGGGTACGCGTGAGGAGCTCCGTGGTTGAACTGAGGTTGAAGCCGATCGACTGAAGGGTAGAAAACATGCCCGTTTTGATGCAAGTCGTCATAAAAAGGTTTCTGAAAAGCTGGCTGACGGGTCGCCTGGAAATGATGTTCGACACTTTCCGCGATACCGTTCAGTACATGCCCACCAAGCAATCCTGCGGATGTGCCATTAGAATGGAAAGGGTCGACAAATGTGTGTTGATTGAAATTATCTTGCTGCCCTTGTGGGTAGAGGGGAGCGAATGTCGGATAACCAAAAGAGTGAGCCTGAAAGGCCTGTAGATTGCGAGAGAAGGAGTTGTCAACGGATTCGCTTTCGTATTCAAAATCATTTTCATCGATGTCAAACAAATCAAGCGAAGTGTCGGGTTCTAGAGTCAAACTCATGTTGGTATTCCTATTGATATTCTGCGCAGCGGAAATCTGAAATAAATTGTCAGAGAGAGCACTAAATCTATTAAAATCGACTATACTTACCGAACCAAACGCTTCTCGCCTGCGTGGTTGCGCAGGATCAGTCACGCTGCCTTTAAGCTTTAGCTGCCTAGCTAACGCCCGATTGGGGGGAGGTGTCGACATCAAATTTAACGATTGATTGAGCGAGGATATAGCGCGACGAGATTGCAAAGGGGAAATTGGCTGCGGGGCGCGGTTTTGATTGTTGGAAATAGCAGGGGAGGGCTGGGCACGAGATCGAGGAAGAGAGGCTTGTGATTGAGCTCTGGGCCTGGTTATGACTGGCAAGCTATTTATTCTCTTGTGCGTCGAGAAAGACGGAGCCAAAAGAGCTGGCCATTAAAAAATGAGTGCATTTAATGGACATAGTTGATATCTCACACACCTTCTTCGGCCGCAAGTATGGCAGAATCGTTTGCAATATCGGATAATGATATGTCACTGGCTATATGCGGTGCGTTAGCACGAGAATGTCTGCAAAGTAGCGCATATATGCACGTACAATCGTCCGCAGCGTAGTTTGAATTATCTTGGGATCCAAATGCGACCTTGATACCGTTCTCGCTGGCGCGAGACCGCCAGTTATCGGTGATGTCAGCGATACTCTTGTCCGGATTGACGCCAGCACCACGAACGACATCCGGCGACACGCCTGAGAACGCGAGGCGCTTTTTGATATTCATACCAATGTTATCCGGGGTCGTCAGCGTAGAAGAATTTGTCGAGTCGAACGAACGCAGGCTCATTGGTGTGTAGGGGCTTGTTGACGGTGTAAGTGGTGACCTGTAGAATGATTGCGGGCGAAGCTGTTGCTTGGGGAGACGCTGAGGCGTGACTGGCTGGACTTTGGAGGAGCGGGACATCGCGGGCGACGTGGGGACCGAGAACGACATCCTCGAATTCAAAAACAAGGATTGCCGTGACAACAGCAACCATCGTGACGGCTGCACCTATAGATTCTGGCGCGTTGAGTCACATCACATGCACCGTCGCGTCGCGCCGGCCTCATGACAGCGTGATCGTGCCACTGGCACATTAATCAAGCGACGACTCTGCAACGACTCTGCGCACTATTTCTGAAGGAAAAAACAAAATATAACGTGGAATATACACATGATATACAGCATATGAGCGTCTCTTTCTCCATGATGGTGTCGTTAGCTGGTCTTGGGAAGAAACAAGGACCACTTTAATGTGTTTATTCTGCTGAAAGGAGGCTCTACTCAAGTAAATAGGCAGGAAAATAGGTAGCCCAATCTTATCTTCTCGGGCCTGAGACAGGAGTGAGATACCCCAACTTCCTCGAATATCGGAGCGTTCTCGAATATGATGTCTCGAGATCGTTCCTATAGCTAGGAAAAGTAGGCCTGATAAAAGCATTTTAGCCTACTTTGCGTGGATGCCTAATCTGATTCCCTTTGCGCGGCGAGGTGAACAATGATTAATGGAAAATAATATCTATTCCATCATCAAGCTGATTATGCCTTCGAATACTCGTCTTATATAAAAATACACTTTGCATACACGAATATTTTACATAGAGATACAACATAGTCCTTGGTATTAGATTTACGGTGCTAAAATAATTATTCGTAAGTAACTTTCGTACCCGTTTTGTCCATGAGAACAGTCCACTGAAAATCGAACAAATATTACATTTAGCATCATAGCAGCGAAATGTTGTGTATCATGCTGTTCAGATCAAGTCCAGATGAATCAGCCAAAATGAAAGAAACTTGAATACTGCTGCACAGCTCCAAATATGCTCGAAAAAAGCGACCAAAATCCGGCACTCCGATTTTGGCAATTCACAATAGTAAACGGAAATTCTTACCAGCGCCTAGTGAACGAACCTGATGCTTCATCGCCCCCGCCGCTTGTCTCTGTGGCTTCGTCCATAACCACCAGTTCTGCGCGGCGACTTTCATAGCCATCGCGCCCTAATGAAACGAGTTTGACAAACCTGGACGCATGTTCTGGCTTCGAAAAGCGGATACATAGGAAGCTTGGGTCTGCGTGAGCGTGGCGCACAGCGCGAATCGTGCGCGCGTCCATACCCACATCGCGCACTGCCTCGGTCGCTGTCGCGTGAATGCCGGACACATCATCGATGTCTCTGCCATCGCAAGAGCTGGTGTGGCGTCTATGCTGAACAGGCTCGACGGGGCCGTACACAGCATCCAAGGAGGCGTTACTGCTGTACAATTGTCCAGCCAGCGCGTTATAACCCATGGCCGGGCTAGGTCGTTCCTCGCTACCAGAACCGCTCTGAGACGGAATTGCGCTCAAGTCATCGCGCCCGCGCTTCCGTCTAATACGAAGCTCGGGCTGAGGCGAAGGGGGGATAACAGGAGTAAGCTGCGCAGGCATGAATAGAACAGGTAACATATCGTGCATCGTTGTCGGGGTGGATAATGGTGTGCCAGTCGCGACAGGCGTGGAAACACTCGCCGCTAATTTTGCAACGCGTTCTTCAAGGATCCCCAACGCCTTCCTGGTGTTCATGCTGGAACCAAGAACGTCCGACCCTAGCCGGTCCAGCCTGGTGCGTAAGTCCGCATGCGCTTCAAACAACGCCGTAAAATCGGGATCGCCGCGTAAGCCGGTTGTGTGCGCGATACCAGTCCCTGTGACCGATAAACTGTCCAGCAATTTCTTATGCTCAGTGAGAATACCATAAATATGTTCCTCTCTACTCGCACGGGTTGACTGCGCGGTTGAAACAGAGCGCTTGAGATCCAGAAGGTGCTTGGAGAGGATAGATTCATTTCGAACGAGGCGGTTTTGGTTGGCCATGGCGTCCAGGCCGACCATAAACGGGCTCATTCCAAGAGTGATCAGTGCTTGGTCATCGTCTGGTGCGGCTTCCTTGGTATGGATTTTTCGATTGCGCGGCTTGTACACCGCCGTAGGCTGAGCGGGTACAGGTACGGGGACGGGTACAGGTGCGGGGCCAGTAGGTGTTGGTAAGCCCTGATCACCGATGAAGAGGGAAGGAAGCCTCATCCGACGATCGTGGAGCGGCGTGGATGGACGCGTGGCTGGCGTTGGCAATATCAATGACGCTGACGCGCCGCTCCGGACGGAGGTCGAAGAGGCAATGGAACTCGTAGACGTTTGCCGTTGTGGACCCATTGTGACTAAAGAAACAGAGGAGTCAGCGGATACTATTGGAAAATGACGTGAACTTACTATTCTCATTCAGTGGGCCTCGGGGAAGCAGGGATGACTCCGTAAATCCAATATTATCGGGAGAGCGAAACGAGTCAATCGGGCTGTCATTGACGTCAATTCCAGGTAAAGAAATGTGGGCCATCGTTGAAGTTGAAGGCGTATCCGACACAGAAGAGCGGAATTTGGTTCGCGTTATGTCCTTCGCACTGCTGGGAGACTGGTGTACTGGGCGCACTTCTTTGTTAGCTATAAAAATAGATCAATATAGGTTCAGCTAATTAATCTTGATGTCGTCGACGTACTGCCTGAGGAAGTAGACTGTTCATCATTATCGATGATGCTGCGACTCATTGGGGCGACCTAGAAGGTGTGTCTATAAGTGAATATAGAAGGGAAGAGAACAGGCTTCCAGTATAAGTAAATTGAAGAGGTATAGCAGCTTGTCATCCTCATACTTATATACCTACTACAAAAGTGACAGGCCTGTTCGAGAATAGAATGCAGTGAAAGCCAAGATCGCAAGATTGGGCTGGAATCAACTATAATTCTGTCACCGACGTCTGCAGGCGACTCTCCATAGGAGCGCAATATGGCTCGCCGAACGCGCTGCGCGCGCCCCGGGCTTTGATTTTGGACGACTGTCAAAGGACACAAGGTGAGCTATTCTGAGGTTCAAAAATTTAAATCGAGCCGTGCATGAGAGTCATCTAGAATATCGTCAGTCCTGGTGAAACTGAGGAAGTTGATGAGTAAGCTGTGCATTGCTGTGCAAACGATATCCGGCGGCCGGCGGTCCGGCCTAGTCGAGCACCGCCTCGCTGCACATCACATCAGCCTACATCAGCGTACACATCTCAAGTGAGGCGACTTTCCACGAGCATTGTCTGCGTGTAGCTGTAAGTGCATTGGTACTTATCCGCTCGCTTGGGAATTGGGGCCACGTTGCCTTTATGCAATATTTCCCTTCAGATTTCCTTTCAGAAAACATATCAGAGTTAGCATAGGTTCTGACTGGAAGGACACACCCTGTTTTACTAACTCGGCCGAGTCTAACCGGCCTCCAAGTTGAAACGTCACGCAAGTGCCTGCCGGAGATTGTCAAAAACATATCGAAATGGCGACGATGCCGTCAGTTCTGTCCACAAACTAGTTGCACATTACATACAGGCTTCTACTACGGAGGCTGCGCACCCGTATGAACAAGTATAACGTATACATACGCTTAACTACGCAAAGGCCCAGTATGCATTGCGTATTCTGGGCCTATATATTACAAGCTAGAATTATAAAGTGGTTTCAAGATATAATTGTTCCGACACTACATGTCAGATAACTTTAAAATTGATCAGAATAGTGCTTGACGCCACAGTAGAAACTGAGCCTCCATCGCACATTAGCAAACAATCCGTACCATAATTGGACAATCGCGACTTCACCTTGGAGGGCGATCAGTGCTAAATCGGGCGCTTATCTATGGCTTAATATAAAATACTGGAACGAAGTCAACATCTCGGCGTCCAACAACGTCCTGAGTTAGCCTAATGGCATATGTCGATATCTCAGGAAAAATAAGATACCGCACTTCAGTACACGCCTTATGCATTGGAAAGTATCTGAGTATAACGGCATTATTATACGGATTCTGGGCATTGGACACTGGGCAGCCCTCTTCGACTTACGTTCAAGTTTGCGGGCGAGATGTAAGTTCTACTGTCATTATTTTACTCTACGTTGACAATTGTATGTCTGAATGCTCATGGTGCGCCTGTGAGATTAGAAGTACTGTTCTCACTGTTCAATCTGAAGTCGTCTCCTACCCCTTCGGCAACAATTGTGGCTGGATAAACAATTGTATTTCATTGCTTTCTACAGAATATCTGAATTTTCCACAATAGATATATTAGTGATAAATGCATAAAGAGGCCTGCATACCATTTTATCGCCAGCTTCCGCAGGAAAAACGTGCATATTTTTCACCGTGTCCCGCCAATATTTTTAGATTCAAACTTTCCGGGCCTGGATAAGTATTTGTTCTATTTATGAATAATCTATAAATAGATTACACCGTCCGGGAGGGAAACAACTCCTGAAGCTATCCATACATCCATACTTCCGCAGCAAGCATTGTTGTAGTCTACCGCGGACGTCAACCATTCTGCGACATATAGGCGAGAGTTATGAGGTAGAGCTTAAGTGTCGCTCCCAGCAAACGTGAGGCCACGTGGCCTGCGTACCAGATCCGTAATCGTAATCGACCTACCTTTTGTAGCACGAGGTTAGAAATTTTGAAGGGTACACTGGTTCTTGCGTTTCTACAGCGGTCTTCTGCACAGGCCAAATCCCGGCTCAATTCCCTTGCCGCCTCACTTACCCACTGACGTCTCGGTAGACGTGTAGTTTGTTTCCCTGTATTTTTGCGCAGGGGAAGTGGAGCTTGGGATAGCGAATGCAGTGAAGACACCACTGCGCGTCCGATGAGCCAGAAGTAGTACACCTGTGACGCATCTTAACGTTCATTCTGGCCGTGAAGATATTTGCTTGCGGAAAACGAAGCCTGCGAGTTGAAGCGCAGTACGGAAGCAGGATAGACCGTTCACGCACGCAACACCCCAGTGCTTCCGCGACGCGCAGGCGGATCGCCTGACAATCATCTGATCCGCGTATCTATCAGCCTCTCTCAAGATATCACCCTGCTCCATAGCGGCAGTTCATTTCCCCCTACGTCGCGCGGACATGGGCGGTTAGGGTATAGTATAAGGCATCATCGTGAACGGCGTGGGCGGGAACTCGAAGAAGATGCAATATGTGGGCGGCAGATCATCGATGAAGTGAAGATGTGCAGTGCATGATGTTCTTTAATGCTTGCGATAGCGCTGTGGACGGCGAAACAAACATTTTCAGTGGGAAAGCCGGTCTGTAATCCCAGCCGATGCCAAGCTCACAGCATGCACCATGGATAAGAGCTCATAGTTTCCGTCACTTCCAAGCGATGTGTAGACGCTCAGCGCTCATCCATTCTCGACGAAAATACACCGCTCCCTGTCCGATGAGTCGCGCGATTTATTCTCTCTCTCGTCTTATCTAGATTTTGTACAGTATAAAAGCCTTAGCTCATATCCATGTAATATAATTCATCTACTTTCCTGTTTCCCTTCAGTGCGGCGGCTGCACCCGCAGCCGTGGGGTGTCGACGACTTTGACTTTCAAGGGCGATGAATGTGAACCATTTTGCTATGGGTTGATTATAACACATTCATCCGTAGCACTTGTGCCCGATAAAGCGGTTACTTGGTCGCCGCCGCTCTGTACGTGCGAGAATTTTGTGCAATACAAACTTACTTACGTTGGTCGAGCTGTACTTAGAACCGGTTACTATTCTAAATGGTCCACCCGGAGGTGGAGTTTGGGACGCCGTGGACGAGTCGAAAATGTGTGGCTCAACCAGCATTGGTGAGACTCACGGTAAAACTTTGACCACCTTTCAAAGCCCTCTTTTGAGCAAACCACATTTAAAGATCTGCGGTCACAAGAATATAAATTTATTTGGCTCACAAAGAGAATATCTACGGTGAGCTATTTTTAGATTCACTAAGTTGTACATGTAGAGCGGGTCATGGGACAGTCGAAACAATTCAAATAAAAAGCTAAAAATCTCATAGTTCTGTGCCCGCATTTTATTATTTTCCTCGTAGAGGTCTTGCCCGAGAGACTGCCTGCAAAACAAAATATACATAAGAGACTCAGAAAACCCTTAGCTTACTTTTCGTCATGCTAAATATTTGATAAGTGGCTGAATCACCATGCCCAGATGTACGAAACATAATCTGTCATAGAGGCATCCTCTATTTTAATATTGTGTGTACTACTTACTGAGTTAAAAGCCTTCAGTTTCATTGAACAAACCCACAAAAAAACTCCCACGGTATCTCGGACCGACTTCTAAGGATCTGCCCGCTCTCTTACTCCTGTCCACAATGACAACTCCAATAAAGCTCGACCTGTCGCGGCAAAAGCTCCTGGTGTAAGCATTTTTTTATTTGAATTTTATCAAAAACTCAGGATTAGATGACAGGCATCCCGATGACCCTCTGCCCGAGTTCGCAATTTCATTTTGGTTTGATTCGACCAACACGTCATTAATCTACTTGTAAACATGTTCAGATTCTACCCACCACCGCGTGCGGTCATGGTCGTTCCTATATACGACAAGAGAGATGCATATGGATCTCGCGCATGGTCGGAGTGGGACGACAGCGAGGATGGACGGCGTGGATATTCATCCTCGTCAGATCGTCGCGGGGAATATGACTCTGATTATGACGACCGGCGACGATACGAGACGCGGTCGGCTGACTACGATCGGTACGAGCCGCGGCATGGATATCGTCCTCAAGATCATCGCGACGAGGACGATCGACGCCAGCAGGTGCCGCCACGGCGGTACGATGTCGGCTACTCAGAGCCAGACGACTCCGAGTACGACGCACCCGCGCCACATCGCGCTCACCGGGGGGACGTCTCGCACTCGCGCCCGGTAGGCCAGGCCAGCTCAAGCACGGCGCATGGATATCCGGCGTCGTTCCGCGGGCAGCAGCAGCACGGCTCGAGCGCCAGCACGCAGCCAGGGAGCCCAGGTTTCTTTGCAAACATGATGGGCGCTGCTGCGAGTCACGCAATGCAGAATGCGGGCTCACACGGACATGCACAGCACGGGCATGCGCCGTCACTGTTGGGTGCGGGTGCGAACCAAGCCATGCACTACGCGCAATCGCAGAACGGGCATGCGGCGTCGCATGGCTCCACGCATTCGATGATGGGCGCCGCGGCGGACCAAGCCATCCAGTACGCACAGTCTCAGCAGAGCCACCAAGGGCATGCGCCGTCGCACGGTGTGGCACAGTCGCATTCGCAGGGGGGACAGCAGGACCCACCGGACATATTTCGGGATATGCACCTTCCGCCGGCGACGCGCGCGCTGCTAAAATTCGCAGAAGACAAGGGCTTGCTGGATGACCTGGGCAAGTATTTCAAGGTCTTGCCGCCCTCGCGGGACTTTAAGTACTCAAAATGTACTGGAAGAAAACGGGCGGTCTGTGTAAGGCGCTTCATTGGTCCATTCCTGCTGTCAATTGGCTATCTAAATTTAGCATTCCACAGGTGGGAATCAACTATGTTGGACAGAAAGACGAGTTGAAAGGATGCGCAAACGATGCGCGCAACATGAGGGAATTCCTGATACGTGCGTACCCCCATCATCTGAGAATTACACAAATAACGGATTTTTCTCTCTTAGGAAATTATGGATTCAAATCTGAGAACATTCTACTTCTTGTTGACGATGATCATAGTCGCGGCCGGGAGCGACCTACGCGCGACGAGATGTTCAACGCGATGGCCTGGCTGACCAAAGATGCAAGCTCGCATGATTCTCTGTTCTTCCACTGTCAGGACAGCCTTATCTAATTTCACATGGTGCATGCAATTCTGATACGCTGAGTAGACTCGGGACACGGGGGACAGACGCCTGACAAGACGGGGAAGGAACTAGATGGAATGGACGAGGTCATATTCCCTGTGGACTATGACCAGGGAGGCGACCAGATCGTTGACGATGTACGTCCCGATTCTCTTCATGGCATATGTATGGAAGATAGAGCCAGACGTACATGTGCTTGTAGGAGCTGCATGAAGCCCTCGTCGCTCATCTAGCACCAGGAGTGAGATTGACGGTACGCAGTTGCTTCAATCAATCATCCTGGCGGTCCCTGACCTACCTAAATTCAACATATATAGGCTTTATTTGACGTAAGTCCCGAGCTTCTCTAACCGCGAGACGCTCAATGACATACATCTTTTTCTCGGAATCGCCAGTCCTGTCATTCTGGGACTGTGCTGGGTATACCGGATTCTGCTGATCCAGCACTTTCCCGACGACGATTAGTATTCTGACTTTCGCCTGGTAGATCTCCCGTATCTCCACTCTGCCCACGGACGACTGAGGAGCTTGGCTCACATCAGTCGACGTGCGAGGCAGAGAGGCGCCGGTGACTGCGCGGATATCGTGCGCTGTTATTTGCATTCTATACGCTGCAGATACTAACCGAGGCGGCTCTGCAGATATGCTTCGCTGCATGCCAAGATGACGAGAAGAGCACAGATACGCGCGTGGGTGGCGTGGCGGTTGGAGCGATGAGCTGGGTGCGTGGCTTGTTCACATGGCTGCGCCATTGACACAACGGTCATCCATTTTATTCAGGCCTTTATTCAAGCTTTAGGTGGGTTAATTACTTAATTCAATACCCCTTCGAAATGGACGGTGGCTGAGTATTCCTGCGTAGAGCAAAATAAAAACCTGACATACGATCAGTTACTTCACCAGCTGCGGTCGGTCTTTTTACCCGGGAGGCTTTTTTCAAGTTTCCAGTCCTGACAGGTCCAATACGGTGTTACAGAACAACCTTGGTGCCAAAATATCATCAGAAAGCCCAAATCTCCGGGACGCATCCTGTCGTACGTCGTTTACTGCATCAAATTTGGCGATCTTTTATTCAACGACTGTAGGACCTGAAGCGGCAGTTTATGCTGTAATACTGCGACGAGACGCGCTCCTGATAAATGATAAGTGCGATCCTCTTGCAAATTTGGCCGCATCGCGGTGATAGATGCTGCCAAATGCTATACATAACTCACATTCTCTTTATTATGGAATGTGGACAGGGCTTGGGCTCGAACGCATTTGTACCTTCCAGTTTGATAAGATTAGATGGCTCCCCTTCTGCTCTCCCTCTAGCTCTTTGGACTGAAATTGTTGTAGTTTTATCGTGATGATTTGGAGTGTATATTTTGCCTGTATTAACGTCTCTGCGCTCTTTCACTAAATACGAATATGTTGTTGTCTTCGTTCGATGCTCCTAGCTTCAGTGTTGGAAACGATGGGGGATCGAGCTCTCGAGCTTCGAGGTCTGTCGAAAAGAGCAGCCAATTGGGGTTGAAACAGGTCGGATCGGATCCTACATGAATTGATTGAAGCCGCCGGAGGGCATGTCATTCAACTTCTTTTAACTGATACGCATCTAGACGCGTCCATGAATATACTGCTTTGCGTATTGTATGCACTCGCCCGAAGATTCCGATTCCGAATTTGACAAGCTGTCCCGCCGACTCCCAGACGCATGTGCGCACTGCATAAACCGGAATCACGAGTAATTAGCCAAATACAGGCGTGATATTTTTGTGTTTCGTCGAGGATTGACATAGAAGTTTCAGCAAAGGTATGTCTGTTTATTCGACCAAGTACACCAGATACTATTTTACCCGTTGCTGTTACTGGGCGAATGAATGAATGAGCGCCCGTGGACTATGGCGATGCAGGTGGTGGTGGATTGTACACAAAATCATGACACCCAGGTACTGGACAGTGTGGACTTGCCTCTTACAAAAATAGTTTCATATGTTCTTTTATAGACTCAAACGCGCTGATTGTGCGATTTGTATAGACGAGGCAGGTACCTATCGCTCTGTGGCGTCCTGACAAGTACCTCGCTGCGCCGAAATGTTTGGCAC
The DNA here is from genome assembly GCA_016801325.1 of Hypholoma fasciculare. NCBI lineage: Eukaryota > Fungi > Basidiomycota > Agaricomycetes > Agaricales > Strophariaceae > Hypholoma > Hypholoma fasciculare. The sequence continues at coordinate 15,641 of JAEKIV010000110.1, read as the reverse complement.
ACCTCCGAGTCATCATGATAAGAAATTTGAGTGAGAATGCCCTGGTACGCCAAGGTCCGGACTATTCCCTTTGGCCGCAATGGAAGGACATCAGCTGGTGTTGTGGTATCAGGGCGAAGCGCTATATTTCATGCGAGAGTCTGGCTACATTTCGGCCTCGGACCACAAGCGCCGTTACAAGATTTTGTAAGCTTTGAATTTTTTCGTCGATTTCCTCTGAACTGTTGCTCTTGCTCCGCTGGGAGCTTCCGTTTTTTTTTTTTTGTGCACAGAGAGAGATTGGGCGGCGGGTGAACCTGGGGTAAACAAAAGCCCAAGAGGATTAAATTTTTATTAAATTTTGTGTTGCAAGTACGGCCGATCATCCGATGGAGCTACAATTTCCGATTACCGACTAGATGCCGATCGAGATCAAAGCATCTCGTTATCTATGCGTCAAAACAAAAGAGATAAGGATTTTGAAGAAAAGGCAGCCGAATTTTGCTTAGGCGCCTCAACTTCCTCCTCTCAACTCCTCCTCTCAATCCACAAGCTACACCAATGTCTCCCCCAGTCGAACCCGAATTCCAGCAGGTGAGCCGTTGTTGAGCGGTTTTTATCCCGATGTCTCAGCTCTGAACGAGTTCAATTACAGGCTCTTGATGAGTTGACCACCTCTCTCCAACCCTTCTTGGACGCAAACCCCCAGTACAAGAAGGCTCTCGACATTGTTCAGGTCCCGGAGCGTGTTCTCCAATTCCGCGTCGTATGGGAGGATGATAATCACGTTCCCCAAGTCAACCGTGGTTTCCGTGTTCAGGTGCATACCTTCCATACGATTACGAAGAGATAGATTCTAATGAAATCGCTCTCTAGTACAACTCGGCACTTGGACCATACAAGGGCGGTCTCCGTCTTCACCCCTCTGTCAACCTCTCCATCCTCAAGTTCCTTGGTTTCGAGCAAACATTCAAGAATGCGTTGACTGGTCTCAGCATGGGAGGAGGAAAGGGTGGATCTGACTTTGACCCCAAGGGAAAGTCAGACAACGAAATCCGTCGTTTCTGCGTCGCCTTCATGAGCGAGCTCTTCCGCCACATCGGCTCGGACACCGATGTCCCTGGTACGCCTAATTTTTGTATCCTATTTATATCAGAATCCACTGACGTCGAGATCTGCAGCTGGTGATATCGGCACTGGTGGACGTGAGATCGGTTTCCTCTTCGGTACCTACAAGAAGCTCAAGAATGAGTTCACCGGTATGCTCACCGGAAAGGGCCTCACCTGGGGTGGATCGTTCATCCGTCCAGAGGCTACTGGCTATGGCTTGATTTACTTCGTCGAGCACGTACGTTGTGCTCTCGATATAGATATCACAGACGAACTGACCGTTATCTTCAAAAATATCCAGATGATTGCCAAGGCTTGCCCTGAATTCAGCCTTGACAAGCCTACCACCCTCGTCGCCATCTCTGGCTCCGGAAATGTTGCTCAGTACACTGCACTCAAAGTCATGGAACTTGGCGCCACCGTCCTCACCCTCTCCGACTCCAAGGGCTCCCTCGTCGCGGAGAAGGGATACACCCCTGAGGTTATTCACAAGGTCGCTGCCCTCAAGCTCAAGGGTGGAAGCCTTGATGTTCTCGCCAACGAGCCCGGCTACACTTACCATGCTGGTGCGTCATCCCGGTTTGCGCTTTTTCATGAAAATAGTCCCTGACCACATATCCCAGGCAAGCGTCCCTGGACTCTTGTCCCCACCATCCACATCGCCCTCCCTGGTGCCACCCAGAACGAGGTATCCGGTGAAGAAGCCGAGGCACTCATCAAGGCCGGTGTTCGCATCGTTGCGGAGGGTTCCAACATGGGCTGCACTGCCGAGGCCATCGATATCTTCGAGGCGTCGCGCAAGGCCGGTCCCGGTGGAGTTTGGTACGCTCCCGGAAGTAAGTTCCCCTCCTTTCATTCAGATCGCGAACATGGTATTGAAATAAATCTCCCCTATCCTCAGAGGCATCCAACTGCGGTGGTGTCGCCGTGTCCGGTCTTGAGATGGCCCAGAACAGCCAACGTCTGGCATGGACCACCGCTGAAGTCGACGGAAAGCTCAAGAACATCATGGCCGAGTGCTACGGAGTGCGTTTGTTTCATTTACTACGCTTAGACCAAGCACGCTAATCTTTTCTCTTTTATCAGATCTGTTTGAGCGCCGGGAGCAAGTGGTCCGGCGAGCAGCTTACTGACGACGTCCTTCCTTCCCTGCTCTCGGGCGCTAACGTTGCTGGTTTCATCAAGGTCGCCGACGCCATGAAGGCCCAGGGTGACTGGTGGTGAACGGCTCGCTCACCGTCCCCACAACTCCCCCTTTCCTGCACATCCCCCTCTTCGTAACCTCTAGGCTGTATCTTTCATTCGCCCATCTCTCACTTATCGTCCCGTGCCTCTATATCCCCAAAATGCCCATGTCCTGCTCTCACCAAGGCTGCCGCTCACTTGGATTCTCTGACATCGCTATCCCTTTCTCTTCAGTCTGAGCACCGGACGCGGAGGGCACTCACGTATTCAACCAAGCTATCAACCAAACCAATAACCTGTATACCACCCACACTCACTGTACGTCTCGCGCACTGCGCGACGATCTAGTAGTCAATAATTTATATGTATTGCAATGCTCAGTATGTATCACTGAAATGCAATTGCGTCTCTATCTGCTTCCGGCATGGCAAACTGAGAACTGCGTTCAACGAGTCTGTCACGCCCTTGGGGGGCCAATATAAACTTATCGGGATATCCGATGGCATTACATAAATTAAGCGCCCACACTAAATGCGGCCAATCAGCACAGCTCCTCCACTTGGGAGCATACCTCTCGCTACGCCTCTACCTAGCGCATACTAAACGCACATACCAATCTAGCTTCAGAACCTCTGACGCACCGATAATTGCGCTCACTAGCACTCACCGGCACAGTCGTCTAGGATGACTCCCTTAAAACGCCTCGCCTTGTTAAGCAGCACATTCCCCGGCCCCGCACCCTCGCAAACTTCTGTTCTCCCCTCCCAGAAGGCGGCGTCTAACTTCGATATCTCGGGCGCTCTGCAGGACTTTGGAAACGGCGCAAAGCTGCTTGGTGAGAGCGTGTCTAGTCTGGTTGCTCTCGAAGAGCACGCCGCGCTCGTGGAGAAATTGAAGGACACCACCAGACGGATAGTGGTCTGGTACGCAAGTCAGCAGCGGCTTGTCGCGGCCATGGGAGCGACTCCAGAAAAACTCGGCGAGTGCTACGCCGTCGAACTGTAGAGGCCGAGCGTGAGCACGGAGCAGGCAAAGAGCGCAAGATCGCGGCCTGGGAGAGGGAGCTATACAAGGACGTCGCGACGATTCTGGACCCCATCGAAGACACGGTCGTCAAGGTCTGCGGTCTTTGGAACGCAGCGGAGGAGCGTCAGGGCGGACTTTGGGGGGCTCAAGCCGCATCTGAGTACCGTCATGGTTCTGATTGGTGCGCACTGCTCTTTTCTCCTCTATCCGCCTTTCAAGTAAAATCAACCGGCTTTCTATCTTACTGATTTTTTGTAGGAACATTTGCGCATCACAATCCGCACCTCGTCACAAAGGTGATCATACCAATGCTAAAAATAAATTTGACGCTTTTCTAAGTGCCAAAGGACATCGCACTAGTTCTGTTAGACATTTTGGGTCTTGTTGTGATACCTGATTAGCGAAAACATTTTGACACTTACTATAACAAATCTTCTCGTACATCACAAATCCTGGTTGTTTACACATTTATTTCAGTGTACTATTGGCAAAGATTGTATTATGGGCATTGGACATGGAACTGCTACAGAGAAAAATGTTCTTTCAAGGTCTGCAAACTGTACATGTCTAAATAAGCAGTCATGGACCAGGCAAAATCATACTAAGTCTGTAAGAGAGTTTGTTCTGTGTAATTGTAAACATCATGCTTACTCCCATTGTTCAGAAAGTCTCTTGTTCAGTAAAACAAGCCAATTGTAGGTTTCAGAATGATTGATATTTAAAAATTGTTGGAAATTGCAAGGAAATTGAAGCTGAAAGTGTATAGAAGGTGGAGCCTGTTCCTTCAATTGTGTTGAAAAAGGTGTTGAAATGTTGGAAGTTTAACCATTAGAAATGTGAGTGTCAAAGTTGGGATAAAGGTAGGAAGTGCCCAGGATTTTTTTTTGTTGGCTGGCTGTAGAAAAAATTCCATGTGACAAATGCCGAACATAGGTGTATCAATATTTTCAGTTTCGGATCCGGGATTCAAGGAAGTGTAGCACTACACTTTGCCTGAAGCCAAGACACCCAAAGAGAAAATATGCTACATAAGTATTGTTTTTTCTGTTTTTTGTTTTGTTTTGTTTTTGTTTTTTTCCACTATGTTTAAGTTGTTAGGGTTGGCCATTCTTCTAGTTATCTGCGCTGATTGTGTGTGATGTGGATGTTGAATAGGGGAAATATTTTCGCAGACCATGTTGTAACAGTCAAATATGGATTTACCATAAAGTGTTAGCCGGGAATAACTGCTGTCTAAATGGCGCGCCTAACAAGTACATTCAAAAAATTAGCACTCAATCCTTCGCATCATCGGAAAATTCAATCACCATGTTTGAATGAAAATGCATTCCTGCGCATGAGGTCCCATGTGTACTGCGCCATTGAGGTAGCAATCCACAGTAACAGCTTTTTTGAGGGCGTTGCCTCAGGATCTTCCGTGTAATTGATGAACATGCGAAACTTTGGGAATTGCGCGCGGTCAAGGAGAAGTGTCTGGAGTGTACCGTACGACTCGAAGCTAAGCCCAAAGTATGCATTGTTGTGTACTGTGTCGTACACAGTGACCTTTGACGAGAGAACAAGCGTGCGCAGGCGGTTCACGGGTGGCATGCGACGGAGCTGAGCGAGGAGCCAGAGGACGGGCTCTACATCAACTTCATTGTGCACGATGCCTGCCTGCGCGCTAATGTGTAGCTCGCGCAAGCGCGGGAGAATCGCAAAATTTATCGCGTCTGTATAATTGTCTCTTGCTGGTGCATATGCTTTAGTTAGCAAGATATACACCCGGAATATAATGTGAAGCAAGTGACGGTGAGTTTTTAAATTCTATTTTAAGATACGTAGAAAATGAGACTGACATCCAAATGCTGGTGTGAGTGAGAGCACTTCCAGTGTGCGCCTGCACGCCTGCAGTAAATCGGCCACGTTTTCGTGAGCCCGCGGATGTGCGGATATCAGGCCCAATCCCAGCTTACGCAGGCGCGAAACATCCAAACCTGCTTGTAGTACGCCCTTGGCTGCCTCCCCGATTTCATGGCACGAAGCCCAATCAAGGCCATCAATGAGGAGTGCTGTTGGCCGGACATGAGCGAAAGGTAACGCCTCGACGGCGGTGTCACCAATGTTTTCGACACCTTCGTTCGCAGTCAGATTAATAGTATTGTACCGTCCGCTTGTTCCAATATCGACATAGGGATTCAACAAGGCTAAACTTTTGATGCGTGGGGTAAGCAGCCGCACCCATGAAAGGGGTGCAGCCGTGAATTCGACATGTGTGAGCTGTGGTGAGTGGAAGGTTGCGCGTAGCACCTCTGCGAGTTCCGGCGTGAGTTTCGGTGCCCCAGGAGTGTGCGCCCACGCCCAGCGCGCATGCGAGGTCCACGCGAGTGAGAAGCGGGCAAGGCTTGCGAACTGCGGAAGCAGCTCGCACAGCGCGCTCTCCCACTCACGTCGGCTATCGAGGTCGTCCAGATTTTCCTTGACGGTGAGATGCGTGACATAACCTGCAATGTACGGCGCACGTCTGAGAAGCGCCAAAAGGTCCTGCACGCCGCGGCCAGGCGGTGCGCGCTCCCGCAGCGCGAGCGACGTAAACACGTAGCGCTGTGCAGGAGCGAGCCACCTCCGCGAGGCTAGGGCTAGGGATTTAAGTGATTCAATATCCTTGACGTGCGATGCTATCTCAGCCAGCAACTCTTGTGGTACGTCATCGATGCTTTGTGTACGACCGGTGTCTGCTTTTGCGATAGTTTGCACCAGAGATACGCTGGTTTGCTGCCTGTATAAGTCCTTGAGAATCGGGATATGTTGCTTGGGCTCGGACATCGGATGACTTTCGTGTTTGAGCTTTGAGGCCTTGAGGGGGTGAATGGAAGAAAGGGAACGTCAAGGAAGGTATGAAGAATTTATATCCGGGCAAAGATGCTATACATAGCCGCGTGCACTGCTTTCGTGGCACTGCATGTATGTATTTGCAGAATCCACATACCGTTGTACTCGTAGGCTGTGAAACCGATTATAAACCGATATGTCCCAGATAGCAGATATGAATGAACAATGAGCGCCATGTTTACTGCGCATATGAAATCATGGCATGGATTTGGCGAAATCCGGGCAAAATCAATGCGAAGGTGTGGCACCTGTTCTCAGGCTTAGAAATAACTGCACATCTCACTAAGGTAAATTGTCATGTTAAGAATCTGTTGGAGACAGAAAATAGCATAGCAAGCGTAAAATACACACATATGGAGCGAAAAAATATTCAACTGTCCATCTCCACGTCTTTGCTTTCAGGCTGACTGGGTTCCTCAGACTGCTCCACACACACACTGCCAGCCGGTCTCCAGACACTGCCTGACGTCGCTTTCCACAAGCGAACACGCCCATCGTTCCCTGCCGAAGACAGTATTGTTCTATAACAAAGGAAGCGCTGGTCAGCGCCAAATTTGACGGGAGGCTGGTATACGCACCCAGTAATATTCCACTCAACCCTGCCCACCGCCGATCTGCAAGGGAATTAGCTATGCATCGACTTGAAAAACGCGCACGTACTTGTGGTGTTCGAAATCGGCCACCGCCACAGCTGTCCACTTAGCGTCTTCGCCGTCACTATCGCCTGCGTTTTCTATATCAGCATCATCTGATCCTGGCTTGACCTTCCATATCCGCACGTGGCCGTCGCGCCCCCCTGTTGCAATGAGGTGGTATGAACGGCCACAAGAAGGTGCCCATGAGACCGATGTAATGGCGGAGCTTGAGTTATTTGTGTTGGTGGAGGTTGAGCTTGACCGAGCCTCAGTGATGTCCGCCGATGTCGCGCTGTTAGAGTTTGTAGCGCTGTTCGCCGAGTTGGAGGCTGTATTTGAGGCGGAAGGAAGAGCAAGAAGGGTGGTAGAGCGGCGAGAATTGAGTTGAATGATCTGTGTTGATATTCAAGTAAAGCCTAGGGGAACAGGATGGGGAGACAGACCTTAATGACTCCTGTTGTCCCGCATCCAGCTGCTATGACCTCGCCCCAGTACTTGTCCTTACACCAGGATATGCACCACCCGCCGTCTGCCTCCCGGTTTCCTGGGCGTCCAGGTGCGGGTACATTCGTAGTTGTCTGTTGGAGAAGAGCTGCGGCGACAAGAGATGCGTTAGCGCCCTCAAGAGTGGCGTTTGTCTGGGTTGGAGTGGCGAGGGCCATGGTATGCGCTCGCGAAACATGGCCTGGAGATGGCCCTAGCGCCATACTTTGTATATCTAACTCGTCGTTGAGCGTCCATGTGTTGAGCGATGGTTGCTCGCTGCATTCATATACGCGTAGCAGGTTGTCCGTGGATATTGTTGCCTTTCCTATATCATTAGATTGGCTTTTGGGAGACGATGGTGGAACATACGAGCTTCAGGCCAAAATGATGAGGCGCGAATTCGACGGCGCGTACAGTGCCTTTGGCGTCAGACAACACGGCCCTTTCCACCCATCGCGAGTTGAAGCCACCCGACCCGTGCTGAGCTCCATTCACTTGGGAATCTCCTTGAGATGTTGATGTCTGTTCCCAGATTTTCACGGTACGGTCGAACGAGCTCGATGCGATGATGGAACCGAACTCGGGATGCGCCCAGCTAAGCTTTGAGACCGCAGCGTCGTGAGCTTTCCAGTCATCCTCCGCGTTCCACGTGTTGTTTTCGTCCAGTTGCCATATCTTTATCCTAGATAATTGTCAGGCCAAATTGTGAACGAGAATGAACCCATACCGTTGATCCAAGCTGCACGTCGCCAGACGAAGTCCGTAGAAATCGTACGACGCGTCAGTCACCAGGTCTCCATGCGCATTTTGAATCAACCCTGTTTGTATCATTCCAGAATGGACGCGTATAAGTCCAGCTTGATACAAGATTGGTAGGTATGTACAAGTTGTGTGCGCGGTAGGCGTTCACCGTCACGCACAGTTGGTTTCGACCGCATTTTCATTCTCCGCTTCAGCTAGCACGACATCTAGACTGTACTTTACTTAGTTACTACACAAGCACCTATGATGCTCAGAGGGGATCCTGCTCTTCAAGCTTCAAGCTTCAACTCTTCGAGTTCTCTCTGTGCATTACATGCCTCGAATCTTCAAATATGCAATTCAACACATGGTACTTAAGTATGAGGAACTCACTGCAATCGTCAAGCGGACAAGTGCGCCACTCTTTTGTCCAGTCCCTGGCGACACCTGGGTCCTGGACAGACTAAGGCTGGAATCCATCATCTATTATAAGAGGGTGGGGGAGCCTAAGGCCGGACTGAGAATTCCTTTCATCCCTCGTTTCCAACCACCAAAGTGACCGAATTACAATGTTTTCCCCCAACAGAACTGGCTCTCCTGCGCCGTGTGGATTGACGCTCGGGCATCCAGAGGACTTCCATATTGTCGACGGCTCCTCATTTCCCTTCCACGAACTCAACAACAGCGCCCTCTGTATAGAGCTTGGGGATCTTAGGAGTCCTTACTATAGGAGATCTCGAGGTTTGGGATCCTTCTGCTCAACTTGGACAATCTAATAAGGTTTTCAACTCAGGAAATATTATTGCGGCCTATGTTCTTGCCAAGCACCGAATTCGGGCGAAAGCAAGCAGTTTTCGCTGGACAAATCTTGAAGCCTTTCTCGATCTACCGCAAGAGCTCTTCTTGCAGGTATGGACTCACATCCCGAAGCTCTTTATTTTACTAATTGGCGGACATGCAGATACTCGAATGCCTTCATCCGATCGACCTTTATAACGTCATTCGCACAACAAAAACCTTGAGGAGCCTGTTACTCAGTAAAAGCGCGTCTAAAATATGGGAGAGGTGCTTCTTGGCCTACCCTGACATTCCTTTTTACCCCAAGGATGTCTCTCCGTCGAAGTGGGCTTCACTGCTCTTTGCCACGGGTATTTGTGATGTTAGTCTCCGTCCCTCGCGTCGCACGTGTCTTCGATGGTCCTCATCAATGCACAGCAGTGTGGTAACGACAGACACAAAATTAATTTTATATTCTGGGAACATACTTGTTACCGGAGCCGGGTACGCTATTTAGCTCTGCTCGCTATTTCATTATTCACGAGAGCGAAAGCGGGCTATGTGCGCTCTGTATGACCAAGAGCTACACACATCTCTCAGACAAGTGACCGACCAACCTGATGCGGTGCTGAATGCCATTCGGCCATTGTTACGATCGACACCCGCCAGCTACATTTTGGAACCGCGTTATTCTTTAGAAGAAATAATGGAGAGGGCCAAGGAAGTAAATCCACTTCTCGAGGCCATTGCATCTGCGGTTCCAGAAGCGACCGAATCTTATTCCAAATGGTTAGAGACCACTGCAGTGAAAGTATCAGAGCAACGTGCGGTAAGGAATTACTTATGATCTTGAATGTGTCATAATTAAATCATTATTTCAGCACACACTAGTCTGCGAGTCGTGGGCGAAAGGGATAGAGGAAATGTGTGAAGACGAATGGAAGGCCTCCGTTCCAGCATTTTGTGATTGGTGAGCATTACTACTTTGTCTCGATAGTCGTGCTAAAGTTGGATTAGGTGTGAAAAAATACTTAGCAAGGGTAACCATGATCCACGAGATATCGCATTTGGACGTGGCAAATTGGAGGCGTTTTTGAAAAACACCTGGGACCACTACACGATGCCCACGTTGAGAAAGAAATCATGTATGTTTCTGCGTTTACGTCTCGATCACCATTGACTTGATATCTGCATTCAATAGTGGGCCCTCGATTACTTCCGTTGCTGGAAGTAAATGTCGCCTATGCCAAATCACATCGTCTTTGTAAAGAACATGAAGAACGCGTAGAAAAACGGCGACAACTTATCGTAGAATTCTACACTGATACCACTCAAGCTTACCTGAAGCCTAATATCGCACCGTATCTTCCGCCCACTTCTTTCCTTTTAGAGCTTCCGTTCTTCAAAACCTTCCTCAACGACCCGAAGGATACAGTTACCAGCGTTCCTGTAGAAACCGCGACAAACGAGATCATACACTTTGTTCAATCGGTCATACGGGATAAAAAACGCTTTCTTATCAAGCTCTGGGCAGCAGCGAACGGAAATACGGACATGGTCTCCCCTGAGCAACTCGCCCATACAGACTCTCCTAGTGTGCTAGACCTGGCGACGGCTGTTTTCGAGTGCAAGTGCAACTCTAGAAATCCGTATGTCATGGTAGGATGGGAGGAAATCGGAGTCCACAAACCGTCCTGCGGAATCAAAGAAACGAAAGAAACGAGCTCAGGGAAACCTAGTGTCTACGGCAACTTCGATCTCCAGCTCCAGTTCCGATACAGTGCTACTGCGCGGCGGGTCCTCGAAGTGCTGGTGAAGCTCGTCAATGTGGACCTGCAGTACGTTCGCGCGAGAGACCTCGATGCTATGAACACGCGTTTTATCTGTAAAACGTGCCCTTTCCACCAAAAAGGAACGGCGTGGGGCCTTCATTCGATGGACTGGCGTCAATGTGTACGTTTTTCATGTGATATACGCGCCCGTGTCTTTTTCCTTGCTTACTTGTCATATTTCTCTCAAATGACAGCTCACCCACACACTGGAAAGTGAAAAGTGGCCCCAGTACGCGGAGTGCCGCATCCCCAAGTTCGATATCGCCTCCGATGCCTTGGTGGAGTCCCTTCAGTTTGTTGCTCAGCCGCATCCATCACACGGGACGGCTTGGTCATGCAACCATTGTGGTGAGCACTTATCCGACCGCGTCTCGAGAAAAGAGGTTGTGGCGCATGTCAAGAAGACGTGAGTAGTCATTATCTTCGTGAACGAGAGTTTCTCAGATGTTGCCACAGACATGATATCGACCAACCCGAGGTAGACAGAGACTTCTTCTACTATTGGACGGAGCAGTCGCCGGAGCGCCCATGCATGTTCATCGGATTGGATGCTAAATCGAACCATCGCTGCCTTCGATGCCCAGAGGGGAGAAATCTTCGTGTATGGGTGAAGGCGAATTTGTTCAAGCATATACAACACATGTGAGCTTCTTGCATCATCGTGCATGACTCGGATTTGTTTATTTTTGATTATCAACAGGCACGGAGTGGAAGAGGCAGACCTTCAGGAGGGTGTCGACTGGAAGAAAGTTAAACCTGTCGCAGACGAAACGTGGGTTCATGACGCTTTACGCGCTCAGCAACTTGTGTAGCGCGACAGTTCTGGTGCGAAGATCGTGATGATTCTCTCAGAAAGGTTCTTGAATAACATGTAGTACATAGTCAGCGCTACTGTAGACTTTGCGAGACGCAACTTTGCAGGTAATAACGGTTACCAGCGCTTCAGCTGTGACCTACAACGCAGCTCCGGCAATGGCACAACTGGTGTAAATAAAATTATAATCTCCAATCCGAAATCCTTCGCGTTCCTCGAATAGTAGCAACTGCTACAAGTGTGTAATACAACATTTAGAAATGGTGGCAGAGATGGGGAATACAGTACATCAAAATTTGTTTATAGGTATTTAATAGGCATAGCAATCCGATTCTCAGGTCCAACGTTCATTCCAGTTCGAAGTATCCATCAATTGCCCCCTCAGTTGAAGTGGCGGGAGAAATCAATAGTCTGGCCCTCTGAGGTCGGCGTGAAGCTGCGGATGGCTTTCAGCAATTGTCAAAAGAGAGACATCAATAGGTATACTTTGTCCTCTGAACGTTACGCCCCTGCGTCAACTTGACATTGTAAATCTGGTTGATTTCAAGCTGAACGGTCTGCAATTCGGCAGCCATAAGGTACTGATCAATGTTGGCAGAAGGGATTTCGATCCGAACGATCTCATTCGAGGTGTTGGAGAGAGTCACGGCAATCTTCATTGTGTAGAGTGTAGTTGTGAGATATGCTGAGAGCTTGAGTAGTTTGCGGGCAGTTTCCTGGCTGAAAACATCTGTCGGACACACGAATTTTATACTTTTCGTCTGTAGTAAGGAAAGTTCGCCGTTCACCGCATTCAATGCAGTAAACGGCATTTCCACAAGAGGCCGTGACAGTAAATCATATATGTCAGAGGTCAGATAGTGATAAGAACCGGAGAATAAATGCTATCTGAATTTAATATCGACTATGCTCGTAGCGTATGAATACCATGCACACCAATGAGCCGGTCATGCCACTCGCGATCCCATTGCGGTGTGACCGCGTTAAGCGCTCGTCGTCTATTTTAGGTGGTGCACCATATGGTCATCCGATAGTGTGAATATCTGTGTACTTCTTCTTTCACGAGCTGCCAGCTGCGGAGCTGAGTTCAACACTTCTTATTTATTCTCCTTCTGGCGTGCGAGACAACTGAATGTAACATTTATATGTACATTCATCAATGAGTTGTTTCTGACACTGAGTGGATGAACCGCCAGTAATTCAATCTCATGCCAAGCGCAACATATGACTAACCTTCGAGACTAACCTTCAAATATTGCGTGTATTTAAAGTCTACCCCAATATATTCCTTATCTTATTCTACTGCATCTGGGAACATGTCGCCACCAACCGGAGTCTGGAGATCACTTCAATACAGCAGCCAAGAGCAACACAGACAACCAAAGAGTCGTGAAATTAGGCTGTATTGAGATTTTTAAATCTCGTTCAACTTTCCTCAACTTTCTTCGAAAGTATGGATGAAACTACTTTCCTAACATATGACCAATATTTCTGTAGTGTGCTTGCAGAGAAATTATTATTCATTAAGCATGAAATCCTTTGAATTTCTACGTCCTATTAACGTCCTATATGATCTGTGCTCGTCAAGCACTGGGTGTACACTGATATCTGGATCAGCTGTATTTTATTGCTATCCAGGACTTTGCCAGGACTCGCTTTCCAAAATACTAGTAGCTATACAAGATTGTGCATCCTAAACCCGTCCGTAAGGCATATCTCATATACCCTTCTGCTGCAGATGATGAGCATATCGCTTGCTCACCTCAACCACCCTTCCTTTTTGCTCTGGTTGAAGAATGTGAAAATGAAATTTCACTGTACGGCTGCTCCCACTGCAAAGCAAAGTTCAGCTTTCTTGGAGAAGCTCATAGACGTGGTAACTTCCTGGTATTACGCACGAATTTTTTTATCTGGATGTTATTAGCGTCCGGATACAAATTCTCGTGCGTTAAGCCAGAGTAAACTGATTGGTTATTCAATCAGGGAGAGCCCAAGGAGAGACGAGAGAGAGAGCTTCGAAATCCGGATTGGGGGAAATAGCGGTATCACAGAGCACTACGTCATGCCGTACTTATTCCTCATGAGGACACGAGGTCCAGGCCGAGACCAATTATAGGTCATTTATAAAGCGCGAGCGACCCATTCCCTCCCCAGCCTTCTTTTGTTTCTTAAACCACACAATCAAAGCTCAGTCGGTTTTAAACACTCACGTATCATGTCGAGTCCCGCGGAGATCTTGGACGGGCTAGCTGCGGTGAGAATATTTGATCTGAAGGGAGTGGTGGCTGTGATCACCGGTGGTGGCACGGTTTGTTTAATCTGCCGCATCGGATTTACAGGCATATCTCAATGTGTATGTCGTACCAGGGGATCGGCCTGATGATAGCCTCAACTTTGATGGCGAATGGCGCGAAGGTGTATATTGTTGGGCCGGAACAGAAGGAATTGGAACGGTAAAAGAACCGCTCCAGTCGCCGCCTAGATAACTGACCCGGGCCGCCTTGTTCTATTTATAGGATTGCAAAAATATACAACGACGATGCGAAGCCTGGGATGGGGAGCATGCATGCGGTAGAAGGGGATATACGGCGCAAGGTGAGGAATAAACGTTATGTTTGCCCCCCTTTGAGAATGAATTGGAATGTCAACTATTCCAGACCGAAGCGACTCGTCTCGCTTCCCTCATTGGGTCTCACGAGCCGTTCGGCGTCACCGTCCTCTTCAACAACGCCGGCATAACAAAAGGCAGCTTTGTACGCCCAGGTGGTTTCTCGGAAGCGTCTCCGCCTACCGCAGAAGCGTTTGTCAAAGCTTTGTTCGACCCCGTGTCGGAGGAAATGTTCACAGATGTGTATGAGACGAACGCGGTCGGGCCTTACTGGTTGACCTTTGCATTCTTGCCACTGCTAGAGAAGTGGAAAAATAGCCCTGGCGGGAAGCGTTTCCCACCGCAGGTTATCATGACAAGCAGCATGAATGGGTGGACAAAGGTGACATTCGCCTCTCGGTGGCCTGAATGAATGATGCTGATCGGCGAATATCTCTCATCGTGGATAGGACGCAGCAACAAGCGGATTTACTTATCCATACACATTCTCGAAGAGTGCAATAGGCCATGCTACAGCGTCGTTAGCGCATGAGCTTCTACCTCTTGGAGTTAGGGTCAATGGCATCGCACCAGGTTTCATTCAAGTTTATTATTATTATCCTGAATGTACTTATGAACTGATGAACAGGATTGTTCCCCACCGAGGTAAATATCTACTCTTCTTGAACGCACTAGACATTGACCTCAACGTCGCAATGCGAATTAGATGTCTAACCCGGGACACATGGACAACATAGGCGTGTCGACTATTGCACCCGAGAAGAAATACGGGTTCGAGGTGCCGGCGAGTAGCACTGGCGGAACGCGGTACGACATGGGGTCCCTGGTACTTTTCCTCCTGTCAAACTGGTATGTTAACGGGGAGACAGTGCTGATTGACGGTGGGGTAAGCCATGCTTAATTTTCTACATTAATTTTCTACGCGCTGATCATGCACTCCGCGCGAAAAATCAAGACTCTGCTTAGGCACCCGTCGTCTTACTGAACGCGTACCCTGCGCATACCACAACATCATACCTTCGCCATGACAGGAAGCGCAAACACAGTTCGGAGACAACTACAAAATATGTACATGTAAATGGGGACAAATTTCCCCATTGTGGTAGTTTTTGATAAGTTCATTTGGATTGCAGAAGTAGGTAAAATTCGTACTCGGCTTCGGATAGCCATCAGCCAACCACAGCTGTTTGCTGTTATATCGATTACGCCCCCCATGTAAACATTTACCTTGTTGTATTTACCGGTGGTAGTGGCTGAGCAGTGAACGATCTTATTGATAATTGAACTTTCCAACTTGAAATATTATGTTCTCCTGGCCCGCAGGAGTCCGTATTTTCTTTCAACCACATATGTCACGTAATCTTAATCGGTTGAACTAATAATACGGATAATCAATATAACGGCCGCGCGCAATTTCAAGCGTCGCTGCTGCTCATGCCAGTTTTCATAAAATTTCCTTGCTTGCAAGGGGTATGGGTGTACGAATATCACGTGCTTCAAAAAACGAGCCCCCTAACAAGCAGTCATTTTTTTGGGAACTTCTTTACAATCTCTACAATCATAAATCTAATCGTTAT